>NPFG01000141.1:0-87085 GCA_002288965.1 Xylaria sp. MSU_SB201401 | reverse complement strand
GTATTTTTAATAATAATTAAAGTCTATTAAATAAATAAAAGCTAGTTGCTATATATTTAAGCTGCTTTTATAAGGTTTTTATTTTTAAGTTGTTAGATTTTTTTATTTTAAAGGGGTTTGCACTAGTTATTTATTTTTAAAACCGCGAGATTAATTTAATAATAGCTTTTATAATACTTTTTTAAAGCACTTTTAAAAGCTTTTTATAAATTAGATAGCTATTTATCTTACTAGCAGAATATATATTAAAGACTAAAAGACTTAATAAATTGCTTTAGGTTAATATTGTGATCCGAGTTTAACTTGTTTTATTTTTAGCGCTACCTTATAGGCGTTTTGACTTTTTATATTTTAGCTAACTATTTTTTTAACATTTTTACCTATTTTACAAGTTTAACCTGTTTTTATAGGGATTAGATCTCTACTTCTATAGTTAGATTTGGATTAGACAAAGTTATTATAAATATATAGCAGGCAAGTGCAGATAGCCTAGGGTTAAAGTTATTAAAGTTGTTATAGATAGAGATAAGACAAGCTAGGTGCACTGATAAAAAGGGGTTAGAATAGGTATAAAACAGAATAGAGAAGTTGATAACTAAGGAACAAGATAGACCTTAGTAGCTTATAACAGCTAGACCTAGGAGTTTATATATAAATATAAGTACGATATAACTAGCTAGTGTCCCTGTTAGGGGATCTTAGGCTGGGAACCTAGAAACGTGATAATATTTAAATTTTTTATTAAATTAATAATTTAAAAATTTAAATTATATATTTATAACTATAATATTAATAAAGCTATTAAGGTTTTTATATATAGATTTTATATAGAGTTTAATAGTGACCTATTTAATTAAGAGATGTGTTAACCTACTATTTCTACTTTAAATTTAATTTAATTCGGAATCGTATAATTAGTATGCGCTATTCGGTATTTGGGGCTCGACAAAAAACGGACGAGACTTTTTTGGAGTGACTGCAGGTAGTCCCAGCCCTTCTGTAGCTGCTATAGGTAGAGTTACAGTGGTCCAAGACTCTTACTACTCTAATTTATGGCCCCCGAAAAGCGAAGACCGGCAGTGAGCTCAGCCACTGTAGGACAGTGGATTAGGACTCTGACATCAGCCCCTCCTCCCGTTTGGTCTCGCGTGCCTCGTACCAGCTTACCTTCACCATGGTCTCGGTAAAATAGTCTCTAGACAGATGGTGGAAACTGGAACCGCTGGGGTGGTATAGTACGGTATTGAGCTTTCTAGGCTGCAGTTTCAAGGAGTACTGGCATCAACTCTGGCCGCCGGAAGCATGCATCAGTCCTCACCACATCCTTCAGTCTTTCCGCCCCTTAGCCGCAGCAGCGTCAGCACCTCGACACCATGAACGCGTCAGACAAGCGGAAAAGCATTCCCCATCCCATGCGCACCTCGTCCTCGTCCTCGTCACGGAATAGTGGTGGAATTGCACCTCCTCCTCGTGCCCACCCGGCATTAACATCAACGTCGCCCGCCGTGGACAATGATAGCTCGCACGAACAAAACAGTCATAGCTCTATAGGCAAGGATGGCGGCGGCGCACAGGCAGCAAAGGAGAGAGAGAAGACCTTGCAAGAAAAGATTGCCGAGCTGAAGCGCGAGCTTGCTGCCAATGAAGCCGAGTTCACCCGTGCACTGGATCGATTGTCTCAAAACGAAAGCGAAACTGCAAGCTACTGGCAAGCTAAATATTCGACCTTGAACCAGCAGTTTCTTCGCGTGGACACCGAAGTTCGAGTGCTCCGTACCGAAGTCGATGTGAGGGAAGCCGAGAAAACAGAGCTCCGCGAACAGTGGGAGCTACTGCAGAGAGAATTGGGCGAACGAGACAGCGAGATCCTTTCATTACGGTCCCAGATTACAGGACTCAAGCAATGGGTAAGCACAAATACAAAGCGGAGCGACCAGACGAGCGACGAGGAGTTCGGGGAGTCGATTGCGAGATTACGGAATGGCCTGCAAAACTGGGCTGTCTCGCATTTCAGAAAGTCATCCTTCAGTTCGTGGCCCATCCTTCCATGATACGTCCGAATCCCGTACTGATTCGGCTCAGACCTAGACACAACAAACCGGACTGCCGTAGACGACCTTAGCGGACTCGTACCTATGTACGAAGACCTTGCTACGAGCGAGACCAAGGCAGCTCTCATACAGTCTATCGTGTCCAGCATCTTAGTGGAGATGATCTTCAATAAATACTTCGTTGGGCTCCCAGAGGAAGAGGCAACTCGACTTGACCAGATAGGAAAATACTTGGTGCAATTAAGTATGCACATACTATACTTTCGGTGCTTATCTATTGGGTTCTAATTCAGTCACAGGTTCAACAGAAATCGTGAACGAGTGGCGGGCAATGACTTTATCTCTGCTCCGGAAAGAGTGTGCCCCCAAGATGCAGCAAGAAACTGATGCCGTAATACATAATGTAATTGCGAGGGTGAATCACATATTGGATAGCATAACAGATGCGAAGGCAACGGATGTGCGGGATCAAACTCTACGAGTACTAGTAAATAACTCTATCAGCCTGGCAAGGTCGTTAGTTGCCCAGAAAGCAATGTTCAGGGTGACGATGCCAAGAATATTGCCGCATCAGATGGTTTTGTTTGAGGCAGACACAATGGATCATATTGGCGAGGAGGATGGAGACAGTCTGACGGCCCGAGAAATACGCTGCGTCACATTTCCGGGGATCATGAAGGCCGGGGATGAAAACGGTAAACACCTTCAATATTTGAACGTGATCGCCAAAGCAACAGTTCTTTGCAGTCCAGAATGAAGCAAGCATCATACTACGACTGTAATCGATGAACATAAGCAGTGTTGTATTAAACAAATGGAAACTGGGGTCACGAAATCAAGGTAGTCAAGATCAAACCACCTGGGTTTGGTATAGCCCTGCCGCAGCCGATAAGCCCAGGTCCGACTCGCCACTGGTTGTGGGTGAGAGCCCTACAAACCCCGAAAAGCCAAAGCGAGGTTCTCCGCTCGCGGATGTGGGCATCCCAGAGTATCCCAGCGGGTTGGAGATGAGGCTCTGCCCATCGGCGATTATACCCCTCCAGAGCAGTACGTATCCATCTCCGCAAGAATACCAGGGTATGAGTGGAATCTTATGCATATTCAGATGCTGGATGAGCCAATAAGCTGTTGAGTTCGTCTACAACTACGCTTTCACCAGTCCCCGTATGTCGTATGCTGATCTGAGGATGACTGCAACAGCACTTTCCACCAGTGAAGCCAAACACATTTCACCGGTTCGTCGGGAAGCTCAGGCGCATCGACCAACAGCTCGCTGATGGACAGCTGCCAGCTATCTTACTCTTGCCGCTCATGCATTTTCATGTGCAACCAAGCATTCGCCGGCTGTTGTCGGGAGAGCTGGAGCTCGTCCGTGCTTTGAATTGATACCACGCAATCAAAACCAGGGTGGACGAGTTGCACCATGATCATCGACACGGGTGCATCAGCTCGCTACTGGGCGGATAATACTAACGCAGTAGAATATGTTACCTGCACAGTCAAGACTCCACTTCCTGCAAGCTTTCTAGCCGCCCTTGCAGTACGACCAAGATAATCCTAATCTTGTTCGAGACTAACGACACAGCTTCATTGCCCGTGAAACAAGTACTTAAACCTTTTACAAGCGACCACGCTAACTTGCACTTGCTTCAAGTAAAGTGTAGAGGCCTCGAATAGCATAAATAGCAGTCGGAACCGCCTATAGGGTCTGCATGCGTGGTCAGTCTAGACAAGTCTCTGCGAAGCGCTGGACGTCTGGAGTCACAGCATGGTCCGTATAGTACAGGTTCGAGGGTGGTATAGCACGATAAGGTGCTTCCTGATCGCAAGGAATTGTCATCTTCAACCCACGCCCATATTTGCTTTTGTCGATTCCTCCACGTTCTACATGTGGCCGGGAAATGCGGCAAGTGGTTCATCGTGCAGACTGGCTGACTTGCGTTGTGTTGCACTTGGTCCATGGATTCCCCTCCTATATTGAACGTCATTATTCTCTCACGGGGTTGAGGCTCTTCTTCTCGATGGATAGCTGCGTGCATGCGTGCAGTATTGCTCTACTCAGATTAATTTGGAATGGGCAAAATTTGGGGAAAGGGGTTACTCGTCCACTCCGACACCGCAGGGGGAAAGAAACCTACGATCGTAAGTGGCAGACTGGCCAAAGAAGAAAAAAAAATGAGTCCACAGAGAGAATGGTGAGCGGCATGTCTCTCCACACAGGCGCCAAGGCCGTGATAGTGTGGATGCATGATTGCGTGTCGTCGTTCTAACGCAGCAACATCAACAGCCGGGAGGATGGGTTGGCGGTTCAACCCAGGTCGAGAAGTGGATGCGAGTCTCACAGGAGGATTCCAGCCTATCGACAAGCGCTCTCGCGGGTTGGTTGTATGCAGCGTAATAGCCACCAATGCACACCTAGAAAAGACGTGACAGATGACATGATGTCTGGATAAGGGGGAGCACACTCGGCAGTGTAAATGTATGTGTTCTCGAGTGTCCGATCGTCTCTCGGCTTCCGCTGGCGCGAGACTAAGAGACAGAGGTGGCCCCCCGTGCACGCTGTGATCCCTGCACTTGATATAGGAACCGAATTGGTGTTTAGACCATCTCTTGACCCCTCCCACTGCTTCCGTCGATCTGCCTCCCGAGCGGGTAGAAGTATTCGACTTTGTCATTTGACAAAAAGGCCCAAATGCCCAAACCAAGAGGCATTCTGGCAATTTCCCAAACGTCTCACTCGAGCAATTTCCCAATTTTTTTTGATTGTCTCCGAACTGTCCGACGGGGTGATTCCCATCGGCCTTCAACCCCCTGAGCCCCCAGAGCTATACCCACAGCTGTTCAGTTAACAGACTGCAGCCAAGAGCTGTGTAACCTAGTTGCTCAAGCTCCATCTCGTCAACTAGCTTCCCAAAAGCTCGCGTACATAATTTGCTTTTGGAACACTTCGTGACGACGCATAATTGACGCTCGTCTTTTTCGGGCCTGTGGCTGGTTCTCGCTCCTCGGCGGCGTCGCGTTGGTCTTCGCACACCGTGATTGCACCGATATAATCCGGCCCCCAACCCACGCACTGCACGGCTATAGTTGTCACGTCTAGGAGCCAACACTCAACACGCCATACCCCCCGTCCCAATTCAAAAGCCCGCTGTGATCAACTGGCTGCCATTGGCAGGTCATTGACCGTGGGCTGCTGACAGCGTATTTGCCGCACCGCCATTCCACAACCCCTCACACCTGAACCGTGCCTATCTCGCTAGCATCATGTATTCGCCAAACGAGCCGAGGCGTAGACTTTCCAGCATCTCGTCAAACGCCTCCTATTCTTCTTACAACTCTGCGGCTTCCAACTCAACGGCAGCAACAATGTACAGCAACCAAAGCGTCGGCACTAGCTATGTTGCCGCAAGGATTGTTTTGCCTTGCGAATTCGTGGGATATAGCGGTTGTGAGATGACCTTCGACGTAGATGACGTTCACAACTGGATTGAACACATCGCCAGAGAGCACTTGGGGGACAAGTTACCCAAGAAAGCGTTCTGTTGGTTCTGCGACGATATTAAATTCGACTCCAGAGTCGTCGGAGACAGGCGCCTAAACTTCGAGCAGAGGATGTGGCATATCCGCGATCATTTTGTCGAGGAAGGTAGAACCATTAATAGCATACGCCCCGACCACCACTTTAACACACATCTTCGCGACAACGGCCTGATAGGGGAGGACACATATAATTCAGTGCGCAGATACTCCGAGGCGCCGGTCCCCCCGCACGTCTTAGACGCGAGCGCTATGTACAGTATGCAGCAGAATTGGAGTGAGGGCAGCTCGCGCAGTCAGATGGCGTACACCGATACCCGGAAAGAAGACAGAGAACGTCAAAGGCGGAGACACGGGAAGGGCAAGAATTAAAAATACAAAGAGATCAATTGTTGAGAGACAAGTGGTTGTTGTGCTGCGCCCGTACCGATAACTAATCGGGTAGGCATGCAATGATGATGCGTGATGAGACGGAGTAATAAAAATGAAGAAGAAATTAGTTGAAGAAACACACGCACACACACATTACGTTTTTTTTTTTTTCCCTCATCGCCCGAGCTCGTACCCACTATCAGTACGATTGATGAATGGACCTGGAGCCAGCGAGGAAACTGGGTGGTCGATGGGCTTGACGTCCAGCTCTCTCATTTCGTTCTTCCTCTGTTTTCGTCTCCTTGTCGGAACTCAGGGATACAGACACAGACTTCGGCTTCTCAAGTTTTTCGGAGGTGTCTACTCAGCGCAATAATGTTTTCTTGTCGAATGAACATCAGGAGCTGATCCTTCGGTATCATATAACGTTTTTAACTTTTATTCCCATGTCCAGGTTCTTGGTCTTGGTTTGTTTGCCTTTTCGGTTGTCGGCAAAGAAACTGGGGGGGGAGGAAGGGGGTTGGTGTGGTGATACATGATGTTATATGTCGTTTCATTTTCTGGAGGACGTCCTTTTTTTTTACTTTATACCCAATGACGTCCCGCGGATCGACGAGGCAGACTCATTCCTTTTTTCAGCCTCGTCATTTTAATTTGGTTGCCTTTTTTCTGTGGCCGCCTTGGTTTTCCGGGGCGCGGGCGAAGTGCGGGACTCGCATGCAGGAGGCTAGTTGCCTTACTTTACCCTACTCCCTTGAGGGGCCCGGAAGCAGGCAGGAAGGAGTCACATTGTGCACTTTCGCACTTTCCAGGTGGTCTAGTCGGCTGGTTTTGATGGCTGGTTGGCTGTCTGTCGAGGGCGGCACTTCATATCGGGCTTTATGCCCTTTTCCATGTGCCCCACCTGATTCCGCACATCATCATCGGATCTGCTGTATGTCAGCGGCGGTTCGAAGGAGGGGTCACGAGAAAACCGAAGGGTGAAAGGGAAGAATGAGGGGGGTTTCGAGCAAGCGACTTATGAGTAGCCTGCTGCTTTCCTCCATCTCTGACATCGGAGGTCATTGGTCATTAGGTCATCTGGGTTCTGCGTACATATATGCCCTCGGGCTGTTGATCTCTTTGGGTTGAGGGAGTCTTCTTCCCCCACTTCCATTTCCCGACCCTTTCTTCGTCTTACGGCGGGTGGTCTTGACGATGTTAACGACGTTACGATTCTTTGGCTTTGCGATACCATGGCTTCCTTGAGGATAGCTGGACGGGGGGATGAGAAAAAGGCTGGTGATACGATATGATACCACACACCACTTATTCAGATTGATTAATGCAATGCGAAAAAGCTTCTTCTCACTCCCCTCCTCTTCTCATATCATTGGATTGCAGAGTTTTTGATAAGTTATTGCATGTCGATTTCTGTCTCTGAGCCATCTTGAGCAACAACGTTGGTTTTTTGTGCTTGAATGATTGGCGTGTAAGTCAAGTTGACCAAGCCTAGCCAAATAAAACTCGGGATGAAAATTAAGCGCTTTGCTGGCTGAAAACGCAGCAATAGAATTTCTAACAAAAAGGAAAGGAAAGAAAGGTCAAGAAAATCTAGGACTTATGCAGAATTATTCCGTAGGTACATACTTAGGTATTGTGGTGTCCTCGAGCGCGCGCCTCTGACAAGGCGAACAGGCGGAAGAGGGGGGGCGAAGTAACATGTCGCCTCAATAAATTATTTACTAACGACGAACACCAAAAAGCAAGGCATACACAGCCCCCCTCATCCGCCTCCGCCTCTCTTTCTCCTCTAGTGCTAAGCATGTAAAATTCTTGTAATGGCTTGATAATTGTCCAATTAGACTTACTCCTTTGTCAAGCAGGTTTGATCTGTCATTCTCGTCCCGCCGAAGGGTGAAGGGCGTATGAAACAACCTCACTGGCTACCTACCTCGTTACTCACTTGCTCACCTACGCCTATCTACCTAGGTACTATTGATTATCTACTCCACGTTTGATCCAGTATGCTTATTAAATTAATAAAAAGTAAGCAATAACGATGATTGAAGATCTATCTATCCAGCATGTCATTCTGTGCCTTTGCATCCTTTTCGTCGAATAGGCGATAATCAAAGTATCATGCGCAAAAAGCAAACCAAAGGCGACTAATCGATCAGTGCCGGTGACGAAGGCAGCATAGGCATAGGCATTTAATATTTCCGGAATCGAACAGATAGGAAATCTAATCAGAAAAAATCCAAAAAAATTCAAACGAATTTTATGGGAGTAAACGGAAGAAAGAAAGTATACCAAGAAAGATTTAAAAAATTGAGAGACTAGGAAGTAATCCACTGTATGCAGTCTTACCCGATCGGGTCGCCGACGTTGCGTTGGAAGATACCTGAATGCAACGGCGGGCTGGGATTCGTCTCCCGTCTTTCATGTAGGTATGCACATCTATGTATGTTAGTACCTAGGTATGGTATGTCCGTATGTAGGGTACTTGTGGTTGGCTGTTGTAAATGGTGGTGGGGAGGGGAGGAATTGGTGCGCGCCTTGAAAATCACCTATTTTCAGCCTCATCTGGTTGCCTCGTTCCTGACCTCCCTTACCTTACAGTGAGCGATTCCCCATCTCTCTTCTCCTGTTTCCTGTGCCCTCTTGTTGAATGGTCCCCCCCGGGGGAGGCACACACATACACACCCGGCTTCCCATTGGTAGAGAGTAATCAGTAAGGGATTGTCCGGCGTGAGGGGGTGGCATTTCTGCACTTTCCGCCGTACGTAATGCTGCTTCTCTAGGCAGCAGTGAAAAACCGCATCGGTGTTCTGCTTTTGGTTAGGTAATACTGACATTTCGGATGCAAAGCTGATGTATCTACGGTGTCGGAGTATTACCTACTCCAGTTAGCGAAGTGTTACACGGCGTCCTTAGTAAAATCTGAAAGCACACACGTATTCTCGGCCCCCTTTATCTCGCTCAAGACCTCACGGCGGACTTTGGAAGACGCAAAACCTGGTGACGACTGGCTTATGGACGTCTTCAACATATTATATATAGAACACGCCATACACACTTATATGTAAAAGAGGTAATCTGTAGTTATACATCTATACCCAAAATCACGTTTCCGCCCTTTGTCGAGAATGTTTTGGTGCACAAGAAAAATTCGCTAATTCCACGCCGTTGTCGTCATGCATCACATTTTTGCAGGTAAAATAACTCCAGTTCGACCATGCATAATTTGAGTTTCAACAGATCTTCCGACTTCGATATTTTTCGTTTCCTCATTCTCTCTTCGCTATCGAGGTGACTGGGTGCACTGCTCTTTCGGAAGCCCCCGTCAGTGAAACTCGGCCTCTACGCGTCCGTACCGGACACCGTCTACCTTGAGCTCGAAACCGAGGCCCGCGCTGTCGACGATCATCTCGAGCGTGAAGTCGAGGTTGTCGAACTCGACGCCGCGTGTCGTCGTGAGGCGCGTAAACAGGGAGCGGGGGACGGCGTTGAGATCTGTTGTCAATGTGCACACATGCACTAGGTCGCGGCTGTAGGCCACGGGAGGTTCGTCAGCGTCAGATGCTATCAGGTCATCCGTTACGATGAGGGATTGGCCGGGCCGGAAATTTCGAGTGTAGTGAAACGCTATAGGCGATAGAGGAGAAATAGCTTCGCCCTATTGCTTTCGTGTTAGTTTCCATGGTAGTTAGTCTGGGTAGTAGATACGAGGGCTATTGTTTACCTTGGTAATATGCCACTGCATGCGATCGCTGACCATCCAGCGTTCCCACAACGGACTCCAATATCTCTCGCTGACGCTGTGCTTCTCCTCATTGTACACCGTGGCATACGACGTGCCGTAATGCATGCGTGCCTTTCTGCTTATGACCATATTCCCCTCGAGTCCGCGCAATACCGCACCACGGACGACGGCCGTCCAGGCGTACAGAGGCTGCATAACCTCGATAGACCCGTTCTCGCCGATAGCGCGAGCCATGGCGTGAGTCGGACGCTCCGAATAGGGTGGCGGTGCGCCACTCGTGAAGTGTCCCTTTAGGCGCTTATAAAGGTATTCGCTCTGTCCAAACCCGCCGACAAGCACGATCCCAGACACGATACCGCCCTTATTACGCAGCCCGTCGACCTGGCCCTGTACGAGGTCGCATACTTCTTTGACAACGGGCTCGAAGATGTCCTTGATCTCTGCCGCAGTCAAGATCAAGAACCCAGAATCGAGACGGGCCTCCTCGTCATCGGGCAATCCAGGGAACCTGTAGTAAAAATGGGTGTGATTAGTAAGGTCCTAATGAAATGTACCTACAGTTAAATAGATAACGATTATACTTACGGGACATTCACCTCCTGGTGTTCATCTTCGTTGAAGTTCCGTTTTACGAACTCTTCGAAATACTTGAGCCCCATTTGCCACGTCTTAGCCTTCTTCAACTTCATCTCATCGAACCGCGTGTGTCCCAGTCGACCGCGAACATGTTCCTCGAACCTATAATTCAGGAATGCGCTGCCACACAAGCCTCCAGTTCCCACAGCAGATTCCTCCACCCTCAGCGGTTTCAAGGATATGACCTTGTAAGCGATTAAGCTGCTCCCATGTCAGTCGATGCTCGAAAGTACCTGCTATGAGAGAGAGATTGAGCACTCACTCTACTGTTCCTCCGCCCGCATCGCATACGATAAAGTTGTCTCCTATGTTGAGGTGGTTTGGTTGGATTGCTTTGAGCGTATACACAGCTGCTGCTTCTGGCTCGCTAATCATCTGGATTTCCGATTTGGAGCCCATACCGGCTCTCTCAGCGGCTTGTAGGGTAGTATTTTTGGCGGCATCCGACCACACGGCAGGGCAAGTCAAAACGAACTCAACTTTAGTCGACGCCATGAACGACTCGCCATATCTCCTCGTGAGGGTATCCATGGTGTGTTTATATATCTCGGTGAGATAGTCGCTCACCGCGTCAACAACGGTCTTATTAAAAGTTTTCAGCTGGGTGGCCGTCTCTTGAGGGCTAACATAGAAAGGCAGCTTTTGAGAGCGGTCCAGAAACAGCTTGATGCACCGCAGTCGTGACTCCTCGGGCTTGAATTGAAACCCCCATTTTGTAGCAGGTTTCGTAGTAGGAGTGGCGTCGGCTGGCGTTGCGTATGAAATCTCGGTAGGGACCTTATCAGATGTGATACCGTTCCCCCCAGGCCATGTCTTGATGATCTCAATATCATCGGGAGTCGAGGTATATACAGCAGCGACTCTATCTCGCAGTCAGCATGTATGAATCAGCACTCACGCATGCTTCTTCTTTTAGTCGCTACCAGCTACAGCATGGATGGGGAGGATAAGAACCGACCCTGAAAAAGTGGTACCAAAGTCGACGCCCACGATGAGTCGGTCGTTAGCCTGGGTCAACTCGCGAGCCGGCTCTCGCAGAGGGCCATTGATGGCTTCTGTCGAGGGCGGCGGGGTATAACCTGTAAAGTAATTCCTGCTCGCCTGGTTCCGCTGGCTCGGTGACGACCGAACGGGTAGGTTGAGATTCATGGTGCCGTGTTACCACTTTCCCGGGCCGCTGTAGTGCTTTAGTGATTGTTCATCACTGACCGAATCCCTGCTTGCGTATATACGTATGCACCGCCGTGCAAATGCTCCCAACTTTATTGGTAGGATGTGTCCGATTCCCTCACTTAGACGTCTCACACTAGGGCACTCAGGAAAGGATAAGAAGCTGACACTGGCTGACAGCAGTTGTCGACGATGAGGAGGGGAATTAGACGGAAAGGGCTGATTAGCGGTGATATTAGTGGAGCGTTGGCAAATGTCAGTCAGTAAGCCTACCTTTCAGCACACTGCATGCACGCTGTAACACACACAGCCTTGACTATTCTCGATCTCCCTCCTTAGATAAAAAATAAATAACGTAAAAGCACCACGTCGTAAAATTTAATTCGAGGACTTGAGTAATAGACGATTTTTGAAGCACGAATAACCTACTCCTTACATATTCTCACGATAACCTGCTGCCTGGAGTAACCAGGCCGCAGGCTTCATTATTCTGTTGCCTGCGTGGAGGGCGCAGTGGGTGCCTGTAACCACGCTACCTGCGGCTTTACCTTCCAGTGCTAGCCTAAGCTGTTCGTCCCCCCTGACTGTTTATAAGGGGGCTAAGTAAAGAAGGCACCTGGAGCGCCATACCTCAACCACATAAATGATACAAGTATCAGCATGTCCAGCCTGGATACGGGTTTACGAACCCTCAAACCCTTGGAGGATGTAGGTGATCGCTGACTAGAACCCGAATGCAACCTCTCGGCACAGCAACTAGTCCAGAAACACGTGCATCGTCGACGTCACCAAATATATTCGTTTTTTTATTTTATTATTCGTGAAATTAGGGTATCTAATAATGCAGCATGTATCAGATGAATCTTGTGTCTGCTATCCAGACCCAAGTTGCAGAAGACGTATGTCATGAGTTGGCAGAGCATTCGTGGCCTGTCAAATTAATGCCATACGGAGATATATATAAATATGTATGTACTTGTTCCTCTTCCATGGGTATAGATTTCAAACTATGGGCCCTGTTGTGCCTTCTTTAAAATGTCTCCATATAAGCTATGTCGCTGTTGATGCACTCTTGTCGACGGCATAAATGCCGCCAACCATAGACCATCTTGAGCAGACACGCCATGAACAATCGTAGATTTGAGGGGCGATATGAGGCATGGCTTCGATTCACCCCCGTTATTGACAAAGGAAATCACCCTCCACGGGACCGGGCCCGTTGTTTTTCTCACCACCTCACTCCTCTCGCAAAGCAAAAAACAAATCTATGGTGGGTATTATTGAATATAATGGTACTGGCTGATGCTGGCTCAGCGAATATCGGGTATTTGGGGGAGATCGCCGTCAAGAATCGAATAAATGCAGGTCGACGGAATTTCGACATTAGGTTGATTTTGCTGAAATCAGCTCGAAGATCGATACGTAAGTGCAGGAATGAGTGAATGCACAATATCCGCCGATTACGCCAGTGCCCAAAAAATGATATAAGCCCATGAACACCACCCAATGATTGAATGTAGATCATACGTCTTGTTTTTCGGTTTCAGGAAACAGCCAAATGCCGGGATGTCCATGGTTCTGACCGTTCAGATCCGGTTACCGGCAGCCCAAATGCTTGCAGCAGCTGAAGATGCCCACTCACTTCCTTCATATGGCGGCGTAGGCCATTTTTGTTCTATGTCTCTCCCAACCTGCTTCTTCAAGTCTAAAGGCTTCGGGGTGATTGGCTCACGCCCATCGCCGAAAAGGACCACATTACCACTCGCCGACGGAGAAGGGGTAGGATAAGGGTTAGAGTGGCCCAAGTTGCTAGCCGAATGTCTGAGATTGTATTTACCGTCCTTCTCGAGGCGCTTCATTGCCCGATGAGTCGAATGCAGAACTTCGTCTAGCAGCTCATCCTCCTCGTCTAACGCATCTCCTTGGACTCCATGGTTGCCTTGGGTTCTTCGCATCCTACTAGATATTGTGCCAGGCGTACGTGCAGCACCGATCAGGTTGTCTACTGATCGTGGTTGTTGGTGTGGTAACGAATGATGCCGTTTCAAATGGCCGCTAGAAGCAACAAGGTGAACGGGTGGAGTTGGACTGTTCGTATTGTCTTGGACATTCGGTACGTCTCGGAGAGTCTTGTCGAGCGAATCATATGTTTCAGCCCTCGAGACCTGGTTGTGTTCAACAACAAAAGACGATCTGTTGCTTGCCCAAGGTCCACAACCTGCTTGTGCTTCCATATCGTCGAATGAAGGTGACACGGGAGTCTGGTGTCTTCCAGAGAATCTCCTTGCACGCTTTCTAAGGTGGGAAAAGAAACTCTCCTTTTGTGCACTTGGTGGTGAGGCGAGCCCGGTGCCGTTCAGTGCTCGCTCTGCTTGCTGACGGTGTAATTCGGCATAGTGATTGGTGCTCGAAGCGACCGATAGTTGACGACTAATTTTCTTGCTTGTCTTTTCGGTCGCCACTGAGCGTTGGCTTATGCTAGCATATGGTTGACTGTATCCTGGTGTGCGGTTTGATGCTTGCGCAGTGACTGCGTCAGAAAGTGGTGAGATAGGCCGAATGGTTGGCAGGATCGGCATAGGAGCTACACTTGAGGCCCCGTTGGTCCAGGTTGCACGCTTGCTTGCATTTGGACGAGCCTTTGGTGATGATGTATCTGGAGCCGCGGAAGCTTGACCAGGGTATGGTCGTGGACCTGCTACGGTCTTCGTTGTCTCCGGTACCGTTTCCGCGGCCTCGGACCGGCCGATAAGAGATTTCCTAAACCACGAAGGCTTTGTAGAGATAGGGTTGGACGAACTGGATTCTTTGGCCCGGCCAATGTCTGAATGCTTTCGACCAAGAATCTTCGACGTTGAGGACTTCGGCCGGAGGGGATCAACGGCATCCGCGAAATACTCGTGAGCCAAAGCTTGGGTTGATGTCGGTCGGTTTTTTGGATCCCACATTAGACACCAGGTGACAAATTGGCTTAGTGAGGCTGGCCATTGTGGTGACTGAAGAATTGTATCCATCGAGTGAGGAGCCATTTTTGGGAACGAGAATCCGAGTTTGCTGGCGAGTCTGGTCCCTTCTTTCCAATCTCCTCCGCCTACCCGAGTACCTACCTTACTATACCAGTTCCCAGGACTACCCATAATCTCACAAACTCTCCACACCTGGTCCACCTCATTACCTCCAGGGAACAGTGGCTTCAAGGTAGCAACTTCTACAGCCATAGCGCCTACAGCCCAGATATCTACTGGGGCTGAGTATTCGCCAGCACGAAGCAAGACCTCCGGGGCTCGGTACCATCGAGTTGATACATATGTCGTGTAAGGGAGCTTTGAATGCGTCTCACGCGCCAAGCCAAAATCTGCGATTTTCACTGTATATGTCGGTGGCGTTGACGGTGGTGTCATGAGTGCAGAATAGCGCCTAAATGAGTTGACAGAGTCATGATGGCCCGAGGTAGTTACTAAGATATTCTCGGGTTTGATATCGCGGTGGAAGAAATGGTGAGCGTGGATATGTTCCAACCCCTGCATTATCTGGAAAAGGATGCTCTTCACGCTGGAATTGTCGAGACATTTGTGGTCGCGGGCCTTCATGAGCTGGTATAGATTCCCTTCCATATACTCCATGCATATGTGAAGTTTTTTGGTATAGGGGTCGAGAAATATGTCCAACGCAGGTACTAAATGGCAATGAGCCGGTAGTGTCCGTAAGAATACGACCTCTCGTAATTCCAGACAAGGTGCGAAAGACTCGAAAGTTTTCTTCATCGTCTTGATAGCGATCTAATGCGCGTTTGTCAGCCACGTTTCTGTTGGATATCCACACTTGATACTTACCACAGTTCCACGACGAGCAACACTAGCACCCGCTGTTCGAACCCTCGCCAAGCACACACTTCCGAAACTTCCATCGCCGATATCCTTCAAAACCTCGAATCGATCTCCTAAAGCCAACGGTACAGTACCCTGAGGCGTTGAAGACCGTCTATGGGCCAAATCGTGTGCGACAGTCATTTTCAAACGGATCCCAAAATACAGTTACCAGAATGCACAGGCTTCGGTACTCTATTCGATCTTATATCTGCGAGAAATATCCAGCCAGTTCCTCCGACGCAGTTCCTAATTCAATTGAGAAGCTCTATACTAGAGCCATAGAGCTATGCGTGTTCATTCAAGTTGATTCTTTGTTGAGTCCAGCGAACACCAGGTCAGTCGTTATCAGGGATACTCCTTGGTTCGAGGGAGGTGAGAGTTCGTAGAAACGGCACGGGCCGGTATGTGACTGAGTTCGAAATACAAGAGGAAATAAGGACAAGGCAATGTAAGTTCGAGAATAAAGATAGAAGAAAACAGACGATGATAATCAAGGAGCGGATCGATAGCTGAACTATGATGAAGGAGACAGGGGAGGTGATGGAACCACCAAGCTGGGGAGCGGGTCCAAGGGGAGCTGGTAGATTGCCTCGAGGTTTTTGGAAATGAAGGCCTTCCTCACTAGCCTATTAGATGCTGGTCGAAAAGGGAATGACTGATTTCAATCTAGCGGGACAGAGAGAGATTGTGCCGACGAGGCAAAAAAAAAAAAAAGGAGCGGAAGGCTAGTACAGTAATGCTTGTATGGTGCTTGCTGTACTGTAGCGCATGGGTTTGGCAGCGTTGCGTTGCGTTGCGTTGCTTTGCTTTGACATAGTATTATGGATGGGAAATTATTGATGATCTAGTCGCTCATGCGCGCGGCGGGATGTATACGCCATGCCCATGCGGTCGGCAAAGGGGAGGCAAAGAAGACAGCCCTTGTCACCAGCAGGATAAAAAGTAGTGTCGAGTTTCAAATGAACAAGTTCGGTACAAAAAGGAAAGGGGCAAAATGCAAGCTTACAACGACCTCTAGAGTGGACCAGGAATTGTATTCGGAAGATGGGCAGCGAGGAGCGACTGCACTACTGAGTAGGGCTTCGTTGGTCCAGCTCTGCGGTCGAGCGCGTACATGGGATTGGAATAAATTCAGAATCGGGGGGACGATGAGGTGAGACGAGACAGGAGGGGGAAAGGGAGGAGGACTACCTGAGGGAACGAGATGGACTTGAGCGGCCGAGTGGATCCTGATACGCGGAAGGTACCTGGAAACGTTATGCCCGGGTATGCTATACACTGTGCCTTATGCTATGTGTTGTGATCGGCCAGGTATTGTTTACAATCTGTGCAGGGTACATATACTAGCTCACCTATCACAGGCGCCCCTGGCCTAGCACTGTAGGAGGTACTCTGCCAGACTGGAGACCAAAGACAACCCTGAAAGATGTATCCTGACTGCCAGCAATAGGTAGGTGAAGGCAGCAAAGTACTCAGTAAGCACTGCACTTGGTGCCAGTGGGTTTCAAAGCCACGATTCATTGGGCTCGGGCTGGCAGATAATAACAGAATAATTCCAACTTGAGCTTGTCAACCTACTTATGTACACTGATGGGTGCCATTACACGTGTATTATGCATAGTTGTAAAGTATGAAGACCTGGGTGCGCCCTGCTTACAGCACCTATTGAAAACGTCGGAGGCAAGGTCTGGTACCTGCGCATGCCCTTAGTACCTACTTGAAGTACCTAGGTACCTACCCAGCAGTGCATCTCTTCACTAAGCAGGCTTGCTGCTAACTGGGCAGGAACCGGGCATGCAATAAGAGCAAAGATGGGTACTGTGTAGATACCTAGGTTGAATAGCCACCTCCACCTACCTACAGTAAGTGGTATATTTGTTGTACACTACACACAAGCCCAAGAGGTTTGTTGCTGTGTTTGGCCCGTTACACAGATGGTCTAAAAGGGCAGCGTAGCATTCTCAAGACCCAGTCTAGGTAGTCTATTAGGTACACAAGACCTGTATATTTTGTCCTGCAGATCTTCAGGTACAGCTCGAGCTTTGGAGCAAGTACCTGTCCTAGCTCCCCCAATATGTGCTGTACGCTTAGTGCGAGTACTTTAGGAGAGCGACTTATACTCGAGAGGTACGCTACCAAGACGCACGTGTATGTTGAAAGTGTTAATTTTAGCGGACGGGTGGAATGGTTTCATGCCTATACGGGTATATAGAAAAGATAATCAAAATTAGTCGCAGGTAGGCTGTGTTAATGGAGGATCACACGCACAGTATAGACGGTGCCCAACCTCACTAGCTTGGTGAGCCAATATCGACTAAACGTGCTGGTCAGGGGCTAATGGCGCTGTTCTTCACAGTATGATAGGTACCTGCCGCCTTAGCATGCCGTAAGCGTCCTAGTAGCTGTCTGTGCTAGGGAGCTCCTAATCTTCGTGCCGGTTCCCGTTTCCCGTTTTGCACGCTAAGGACGCATCTAGCGCTGAGCCAGACTTGGAACTCGCACGGTAGCAAGTTGTCAATGGTTCATGCCATCCCAAGACACCCAGCCATTCAAGTATTTCCCCAGCCGGTTCTGCCCGGCGAGTAATGGCACAGCTATGACCAGTCCCCGTGTTGAATCTGGGGTTGGGAAAAGCCAGAGGGCTGGTCCATTGCGAACCATATGGTTCTCTGTCTCCGTCCGTTGAAGAAGTTGTGTGTGTCTTCACATTATTAGGAATTGTACTAGCCACGCTTCACTACACTACTAGCTAGTGATGACCGATCCCGGCAGTGCTTACATATGTATATGCATCTGGCAAGTCGGATGAGAAGGAGGGCTGGTAGAGAGTGGCTAGAGAACCAATTGTCCGGAGAGGCCGCTACATGTACCTCTACAGAGAGCCAATTCCGATATGCCTTGTACACATATGATACATTGGGGTAGGTATGTATCTGCATGCTATAATGGATAACTATTTTGGGATAGATTGACAGGATCCTGAGCGTGGCGCCGCACATCGACAACAAATCAACGGCCGGTCTGCCTTCCAGAACGAGACTCCATTGACGGACAATCAATCCTACTAACCAGACCCCTAACCATAGAGTGAGCTTGCATTTCGTCATGATTGTTGACTATTGACCCCGCGGGCGTCGTATCTGAATCAAAGCCGCGTCAAGTGGCGTACGAACTGTATCCCTCTCTGCCTATCGTCGTGATAAGGCCGTACATCGTAAGTCAAATATACATGCATAAGAAGAAAAAAATACATAAATATACGCGTCGCCTATTTGTGGAGAGGTTGTCAAGCTCGTGGTGTGGATCGTCCCGTTTCGTCAATGCCAACACATGCAAGTTGAGTTTTTCTACCAATGCGACCATCGCTCAAGAGTGCGCCAGCCCAGGCTATTTGAAGTACCGCGTATCCGCGACGTGAGTGAGTACGCGATTGGCCCGACGAATCATACGGGGTCCGACAGGCTGATTCATGGGTTTCTTCTCAACAAGCACGACACCATTGCCCATTTTCCCAACACGAGCCCGCAAGAGACGGTCTCATCAGCGAGTCGGGGACCTACACTGGTGCGATTCGAGGGTCGAGGGTGGAATTCGATGCATAGAGCGGGATATTACACTCCGGGAGCCAGGCCGCACACCTTTTTATCGCCATCGTAATCTGATAATTGCTGACTTGTGACGAGCATGTCTAGCGTGCCTTGGAAGCAGCACGAGACATGTGAATGGCTGTTGTGCCCGTCGTACTATACAGCTGGCACGAATTCGCTCAAATAATTGTCCTATGAAAACCATGTGATCCGATGCATAGGCATATATTCAGAAACTATACCGACCTTTCACATACTTCGTAACAGCCCTCATCGCATTGTGACATCCAATGGGCGAATAAATACCCACGGGCTTACGAGACAGAAAAGGGGGAGGTCCGTGGACGTAGACGTGACATGTTAAGTCTGATTCGTGGGTTGTGCACATTCAATGTGGGACTGGGGAGAATATACGTACATTGCCTCGCTACCTGCACGCGTGTTTGAAGAAGCAAAACCCCCCAAAACCTCCAGACGAGCAGGCTGATGATCGGATGACTCAATCCCCCTCGCGTGTACTCGCAAGTCGCGATGCAGATTTTTCTATGTGTGCTCGGAAATGCTTGTCCCTCAATCGTTGACCGCCAGTGGTGACGTGGTAAAACACCATCACCTACCTACAGTACTGTACATAACTTACTGCGTAAACCGCATGCATGTATCTAGGGTCATTAGATGGCTGAGGTTGCATATTCCAGCTACATTACATACGTTATTGGTACGAGCAGCCGTACGGCTGTACTTCGCTACGGGTGGAGTTGCGAGCGAAAATGGAGTGATGAGCTGCAAAAATGGCACCGAATTCATCTGGGCACGATTCTCTAGTGCCCTGTATGTGGTGTAGCGAAGGCTGTGCTGTCCGAAAGAGGCTAAACAAAAACAGTTCGCCCTGCCCTCAAGTTAACGACGTTGAAAGCTTCTCGCGCGGGTGTACCTTGGACCTTGCATGAAAACCATCACACATCCTGGGTAGAGCCTTGTTGATCTCGGAAAATCGTAACTAATAACCTTGTTGCCTGAGTTTAGTATTGAAACACTACAAAGCACGGATTCATTTTTTTCCCTCTCTCATGTGAGCGCGAAGGAAGAGTGCAAATAGTATTTAGTGCTAGACACTCTGTTTAAGTACCGTAGTATATCAATCTTAGTCATATCAGGCTTCTAGACGTAGAGCAGCGAATCATCATACCTGGCGTGTTCGGCCTCTTTCCCTCCTACCTCTTAACTAAATGTTCAGACTCTGTACGTCTGTTGCCTACGATGTACGCTTCCTTAAACTCGGTAACAAACTAAGATGGCGGTGTAACATACTAGTATGTCCACGTTTTTCTACCAATGCGACGATAGACTATCTAAGCACTGCGCGTTAGTAACACCGTTAGTGTATGCGTAGTGCCTAAGATTTTTAGCCTCTCTCCAGGACCCCGAATGTCTTGCTATCCGTTTGGCGCGCCGGTTAAAAAAAATATGTGGTGGTGCAAAGCGTTCAAAAGCAGGGAATATCCCTATGAAATGCGAAACAGCCAGATGCCTGCTCGGGTATCCGCGTGTCGTGCGCACATGGTAAATTTTGGGGTTAGACTAAACTTTCTACTTCATGCATTTGTATTCTGAAGACTATTGGCGTGCATTTGGTTTTATGGTTAAGGTGATTTGCAGCCCGATAAACTACATAGCAGCCTGACACGCCGTGAAGCAACGACATATATATGCTTAAACGGCAATCTAGATGCTCTTCGCATGAATATAAACCCCCTACGCCACCCTGGGACCGCGGTAGCTCAAACTCGTCCGGCAAGGTCGAAATGACCACCCCTGTACTCGCTCCCGGCAGATTTCGGTTTCTAGAAGACTGTCAAATAACTGAGTACGGGTGATTCCGAGACGCTTGGATTTTTTCCGTCTTCTTCAAGTCCAGTGTTCCGCTATCTCGTGGGTCGAGTGCGAGGTACCCGAAACAGGGCCGCCTTTGACGGGTAAAACAAGAAAGGTGATCCGATGCACAGCAGTAAAAACCGGATTGCCCTTTGCCGTGACTATTGCTAACTCATTTTACATGCCCAGGATGACTTTAATCAGAGGCTGCGATATAGATTATAGGCGCTCCACTACTGACTCGTTTGGTCGGTTTGGCGACTCGAACATATTAGTAGACGGGACCCATCGGTCCGTACATTGTCGTCAGAAAAACGATGCGTCTTCATACAGCTGCCAAGTGGTCCGACTATTTGCTATGTCGGTACAGCAAGTCTTGTTCACGTATTCTGCGTTCCGAGCAGCTATGAAACCGGATGTGGAAAGCCTGCAAAGTTGCTTGGACGGTTTCAAGGTGTTGTTGAGTGTGCATATATATGCATTAAAACATGTCATGGAGATAGAGATAAGCCAGGCGCACACCTAGCACACGTTGTCAGTACAAAACCCTACCAAGGCGAAACTAAGCAGGACTGTATGCCTAATCTATTCACAGCGCGGTTAGATCTAGGTCTGATATAGTATATGCCAGAGGCTTCTTTGTGTATTTCCAAGTGACAATGCCCTTTGGCCATGGGGAAGCGACGGGTTATCGTATCTACTGCAGGTCAATACCTCACAGGTAGAGCCGAAAAAAAAACGTTGCAGCAGGCTTACGAGGCGAGACCATAAGAGATAAACAGTACAGTTGAACTAGATTTGTCGAGTCAGGGAAGTTTGATGATGGGAAAAGCATGGTTCGTCAGAAACCTTGTCGTCGGTTTTGTTGATGCCTCACAGGGCTTGAGGTCATATCGTGTGTGTAACAAGAGGCATGAGAACATCTATATAGGTCCCAGGGCTGACATCAACGTTTTCATGTAGCTACAGAGAATTGAAAACCAAGTTCAATCAAACATCGAGTGAAAGGCTGCCATGAGGCTCATTGGGCCCTGCCTCCCCCCCTTTTCCTACGCAGTTGAAGAAGTGCAATCACTAAGATGCAAATGCAAGAGAAACCGAACATAGGACGACATCCCGAGATGTAGCCCTGACACTACGCATATCTCTCTGTCTAAGTGTCATTTCATGACTGGCAAGCTCTCAGCTGTCGCTCCTCAAGATGAATCTTCAAGTTTACCAGCTGCACCGGGTAACTACATGTTGTAGGTGGTATCTGTCTTGCGTACATGTACTACCAACCAGCTTGACAATGCCTTCTAGAGGCCAAGGTCGCCATAACATAGGACCACAGGGTACCTTTTTGAGTACCTACCTAAGCAACTTAAAAGGTGGTTTGAAATACCTGCCTAAGACATTTATTCGGTCTAAGTTCAAACTTCTGTCGCTTCTCTCATAGTCTTCTAGTCTCATACTCGGTTATAGTTAACGTGAATAAACAGGAGTCTTCATTACCCAGGCAACACATTGAATGTTGACATAGGTAAGGTAAGGTAAGGTAGGTAGTTAGGCAAGTACGTAGAGGAACCTAGATGGGTACGTGCCACCTAGGTTGAGTGAGTGCCTTCTCCAGTACTCCATCCCACAAGCGACGACCACCTACCCAAGGAGAAGTAGAAGGAAGCAAACACGCAGGCAGGCGTGCAAACACTTGTGCGTCCTTCTTTATCTTCCTCTCCGACATACCATACGCGCTTTCTTCCTCCCAAACACTTGCTGCCCTCCCCTCTCCCTGACACTTATAACCACCATCGCTTCGCTGGGCATTTCGCGATACCGTCCGATCAACTGCCCGGTGCACCGGCCGGGCACGGGGCTTAACCTGACTAACCTTCTACACCATTTCCAGACATTGTCCGACTTTCTTCATCTCCTCAATTGCTTATGTTGGCCGTGCCAGCAATACCTTAGCCTCCACATCAATGATTGACTCTTGGGTCTTCTTCACCATCTGCACAGAGCAGACCATTTGGTCAATTGCCCAACCCACGAACCCACACATTCAAGAAACTTTCGACAGTCTCCGCGAATAAACATCGGCAGCTCTAACCTTGGCTAGTACTACTGTTCGAGAGGTAAGGCTGTCGCTCCCGCAATCTGCCTAATATAGCTGTCTCCCTCAAACCCTACCCGAAGCTCGCTTCCTTGTGGTGGTCCATATGTAGTCTGATGCTGTCTGGAACTCATCACAGAGTTGCTTCTCCCATTTCCCATCTCTACGCTCTCCGCAGCCGGCGTGTGACATCAACGTCCTGATCGAGCTTGGGCCAACTGGCTAAGGTCACTCTAGATACCATCGGCCGCCCGGACGATGCCTCCGCCTCGTTACACCAGCGGAGAATCTCTGCCACGTTCGTGAGTATGGTCTCACCTCCAGATAGGACAGCCAAATCTTACCCCTCTATTCCAGCTTCAAATGCAGACAATGCGGGAAGAACAAGCCACCGGCCGAGTTTTCCCAATCTCAGATCCAAAAGTGGCGCACCAAGAAGAGGAACGATCGATACAACGAGGTCACCCCTGAAACTGCTGAATTGATCTGCAAGGATCACTCAACCGACCAACGCGAGATACGATGCCACGGCCCCTGTGATCGGATCAAGGTCGTGGACCACTTCAGCAAGGCACAAAGGAACAACAGTGAACCAGTAAGCGAGTTATGGCATTACTCATTACGCGACGCATGGATAGGTAGTTGACTCTCTTGAACTAGTGGTGTATCGACTGTACAGAATGGAAACAAAGTTTCGACGGAGATGAGATTCCCACTGCCATGCCTAATGCGCCTCTTGCGGCTCACGAGTACGATGGCTTCGACAAGCGCGAAGACGACGATGTTCACCGGAAGTTGCGCCAGCTATCGTTCGATGACGGGGATGACGACGATGACGATAGCTCCGATGACGATGATGAATACAGAGACCCGTATGGTGACCCAACGGTGATCACGAAAGCCATCGATCGTCTCCAGGGTTACGGTGCAGATGAGGTATGTAACTTACATGATGATATCTTCTATTAGTTAACCGGGATCATATAGGACACCACCACAGCCGCTGCGCCTAGTACGAAGACCGTGACTGCTTCTAGTTGGGGTAGAGGAAGTAGTAATGCTGTCAGAAGCGCCAACATTGGCAGAAGCGAGACTGATTCTGGTCGCGGGACTGTGATCAGCAATCCCATGGTATATGGTTCGAGCCGAAATGACTCTCACTCACAAGGCTACTCGCCCTTTGGCCCAACTGGAGTGCCTCCCCATTTGCGAAATTGGATTTCGCCACCAGTTATCACCCAGGGATCTCAATCTACAAGCGCCTATCAACCAAGACAAGCTGGCCAGCCCACCGGTTGGGGGTCACGCACTACAGCGTCATCTAGCCAGCATTTGGCTAGTGGCTCAAATCCGAAGCAAACCAGCGATGCAGGGTTGAGGGAAAGAGCTGCTGCTCTCGCGAATGAGGCACCTGAAGGATGGAAAACTGCTTCGAATAGGCGAGACCCAAAGAAGGAGAATAGAAGCAAGTGGTACAAGGGCGTAAGCATCACGAGAGGCTTCCTATTGGCGCGATAAGCTGACACTCCGTAGGATAATCGCAGAGTGTTCCCTGCGCAAAAGCAGACGTTTGGTGAGAGGGTTCAAGATGGGACGGAAGCTGCTCATGATTCTGATAGTCCAGATGAGATGTGAAGCGAGTGACGGAGTGGTTTGAACGGATGAGCAAGGGTGGCAAACGCGATCTGGCATTGTGGCTCGTTATTTTACTACATGGCCTCCCATTTGTGGCAGCTTTGCAAAAAGTACGTTGTGGCCGTCGACTCCGGAGGGATGTCATATGGCGGACCTGGGATGGTCGTACATGGATGGCTGCTCGCACGTTCGGGATAGGTCGGCGGATGTAGCAAGAGATTTACTGATCTTACAATGCGATGACACCCAAGAGAATAGAAAAGTGGCAATTGACACACTCCATGATCAATATTACCGAAGGCTAAGGATTTCTGCTGTATGGTGTAATGCAGAGCGATGATGGCCTGTCTGTCGAGGCGGGTGGTGGAGGTCAGATTGCATGTCATGTCAATAGTCACGACGCTCCGATAAGTAATCTTAGGCCGTAAAGGGCCTCAGGATAGGTGCAGCCTTTTCCGACAACACAGGTTGGAGTAGCAGGGATCACGTTCCTGCAAGACGGCTACCTGCAGCAGGACATGCATCTCCAGTGCCCGGCTACTTACGACGCATTGATAGGTGTCGCAACGACGTTTCTCCAAGGCCATGTCATTCGCCCACCTCCGGCTGCGACGGTCTGCACTAATGTCAAGCTCTGTGCCACTTCAAGTTGGAGCGAGGTGCTACCTGAAGTCTCGACCGCGTATTATGTAGGTATCATCATGTATGCTGCGTGTTATGCTTCCATGCGGTCAGCTGTCGATACATTGCTACCCAGGCTGTACAGCTTGAGTCCAGCATAGCCAGTGGTTCACTGAGAAAATCCGATTCAACCGCTGCTGCTCTGAGACAATTTAAAGGGCGGGCTTGCCAAACTCGATTTCTCTATAGGTAAAGATATCGTGACATGGACACTAACCTTTCTCTTTTCGGCGGAGGACAAAATGACCAACGGGAATCCTCAAGCCCAGGCTCTTATTCCTATAAGCCTAGAAGTGTCTAAAAGTGCGGGAGCTGTGATGGGAAATGCTACTGGATCCAAGAGCCCGTCAACAGCACGCTCGGTGGCTTCGCCTGTCGCCAGGGAGTCCGATACTCTTGTATCCCAAGATCAGACTAAGTCAATCACTCCTGCACAGAGGCCAGAGCCGCGGCCGCTTCTGGCATCCAGATGTTTGTCCCCTGATATCATGGATGAAATCAGGAAAGTTATTAGACAGGAGTGTAAGTACTTCTCAAGCTTAACGATATGGACATGATACCCTAGCTGACACTTCCATCACTACCACATCATTTCTCCATGGGAAGCTGACATGAGAAGCTTAGTTCTCGGGGCGTGCACACTAAAGGACCGCCCTCTAAACTCTGCGGGTAGCAGTGGTGGTGTCAGCCTCGTGAGCGTTGACATAGGCAGTAACACCACCAGCACCCAAGAAAGCAAGGGTCTCTCGCCTTTCAACACCGCCAACAAGCCAACGCAAGACGAGAGCGATCACGGATCGTCCTCACCAACCACACTGCCGGGTAGCGGCTCAGACCATGTCCATACGCCTGAAACAACGCCTACGCCTACTCCCTCCCCTTCATCCACTGCCTCGGTGCCGCCGCTCTCTCTAGAAACTCCTGTGGTCGCGAAACCAGTTCCATCACGACCCGGAGTTAGATTTAGCGATGATGTGAAGCCTATTCGCAGTCCCGCTCCCACACAAATGCCGGCGCCTGCGAAGAAAGCCCCGTGGATTATGTATCGCCGAATGTCAAGCTCAAACGGCGAGACCGTGCCTGATTGGGGGGTATTGTTCGATGCAAATGGTTATTCCACGGCGAGATGTGGACAAGTCCTCAGAGGCTTGGCAAAGTATATAGTAAGATACCAGAATCTCAATCTTCGCCTCCTCCATCCAGCCTGTTATATGCTTAAACGATATGAGCGGAAGCTGATTGCATGTGTTTAACACGAAGGCCGACGAATTCACGCCGCGGGGTACGGTGGTAGTCACACCTGAGAAGCTAGGCTTGTTATATTCACGGTTCAAGATAGAGGGTGAGGTGCATCCTTTCGAAGGTGAGCATTCCTTCATCCCACTACCCCTCCTAGCTCTCGATGTGTTCTCCACTTGAATAGATTGCTCATCTCGATGGCTCAGATATCTTCCATATCTTCCCGCGGCAGGAAGGTGACAGTAGCAGTAACGCGACCGGCGCCAATAGCAGGTTAATCACATACTACTCTCGCATCGGCGATTTCTTCGCAGATCTCGACTGCGAGTATTACCTCGTGCCTCCGTCCACGATTGAAGCAGCACCCCTGACTAAGTCGCCTTCGGAGTCATCCTTCTCATCGGCTGTTGACTCGGCAGCGACGAATCCGTCGTCACCCGTGTTCCCGCGCTCGAGTTCATACTCAAGCCTACACGCAACCACCACTACGGCCCCGAATGCGAACCCCTATAAGCCCTTACGACCACGTCCTCGCTCCATCAGGCCGTGTGTCCCCGCCTTGACGCCCACGGGCTTCGCCCAGTTCTTCACCAAATGTCTCCTCGCACACCCGGACGAGGAAGCTAAACGAATGAACAAAATTGCCAACGAGCTGGCACTGGTGGCGGACGTGGGGCCAAGTAGTTTCACGTTTGCTTCTCCCAATAGCAGTACTCCCGGTACTCCAATGAGTCCACTCATTTCTTCGTCGATCTTGCAGAGCCCCTTATCCTCTCCCACAAGCCTCGTCCCTGGTGGCAGCGCAAGCAGAGGCGAGAAGCTCCCTCGACAATTCGTCCGCAGTCTCCTTCCAGTGAAGTCGGATGCGAACTCGCGGAAACTCCTCGCTGCTGCCGTCGAGGATCTCCTGTGCGATTTGAACCTCCCTGCCTCCTCTTCTTCTGTCACTTCTACCTCTGCTTCTCGTTCTCTTGTATCGGTCGCGACGGTGCCCCTGGCGTCGACGTCGACGTTTCATCTCGCGGAGCAAAACCGTCGATGGTCATTTGCCGACGTCTCTAAGGACACGAGCTTGAAGTTGATCCCGAACTCAGGGTGGACCAGCAATATTCCATACTTGCCGCCGCCTCCAGTGCCTTTGCCTCGCACTGGCAGCAGTAACATGATCAAGAGCGGAGGGATTGAACTACCCTTGGGGAAGAATGGGAGCGGTCCATCAACGCCGAAGCCATCGCCACCACCTTCATCTTCGGGACCTTTAGTCAGGTCCCGGACAACTCCTGCTCCCACCCCTCCTGTATCTACGAACGGTGGTGGTGTTGATAGAGAAAACCTGGGGCGTGGACTGAACCGCCACCGTCACTCCTACCACGAACATGTTCGCCGATACGGTCCCGCCGAAGTCATTGTGCAACCATACAACAAACAACAGCAGCACCCACAGCCACAGCCAAAGCAAGGTCCGTCGACATCAGCAGTAGCGCTTCGAGCCAGGAATCGCACAACGCAGTTTGAGCTCGGCGTCGAAGACGAAGATGACGACGGAGACGGAGACTCAGCGAGCTCCGATACTGTGACGACCGTCGCCACCGTCACGCCGCGGCCCGGTTTTAGGGGGACTGACAGACGTAGCAGTTACCATGGATACGAGCACGAGCGGGAGCGCGACAGGGGGAGGGGAGAGAGGCCGAGAGAAAAGGAGCGGTGGTGGGCGGCGCCTTTCAGAGACAGAGACAGGAATCGTGAGAGGGAGCGCGATAACAAGTATCGGGACCGGGACCGGGACCGAGAGCGAGACAGGGATAGAGAGAGGGAAAGAGAAAGGGACCGCGACCGCGACAAAAGCTACGATAGACGCGGGCCCCCGACCCCCGCACCAACCCAGCAAAACCCGCGGCGCTTCGCCGATCGGCGACGGAGCAGCGCCAGCGTCATGCCTACGTTGTCTACTGTCCCGTCTACAGGCAGCACAGCGACGAATAATTCGCGGTCAATACATGCTGGGAACAGCAGCAGCAGCGGTAGTAGTAGTAGTAGTAGTAATAGTAGTGGAAACAGCACTAGTGGTAGCAGCGGTGGGGGGAGTATTGTCAAGAATAACAATACTAACGCTACGCCTTCTGCGGATAGCGATAGAGAGAGGAACGCCGGCGCGCTCGTCGTCGCGCAGCAGCAACCTGATGAGCGCGGGCCGACATGGTCTGAGGTCATTCGGGCGCAGAAACAGCAGCAGCAACAGCAGTCACAATCGCAGTCGCAGCAGAGGCGGTAATAGGTGTAGTGCAATTACAGAAAAAAAGGGGGAGCCGTTGAAGGAGTTGGTTGCTAGGGCTAGCTAGTTAGCCTCGTTCCTGTTGATGTGGAGGATTTGATGCATGATATTTACGTTGTATTGGGGTTTACTTGGGGGGGGTTTTTCGGTCGCGCGCTGGCACGTGTCGTGGTATGTTTGGTAATATGGCTTGGTTTGGAATGAGGACTAGACGGGCGCATTTCTGAGCCAAGGACGAGAAAAAGGCTGGGGATCGGACTTACCCAACTCCAACTCCAGCTCCATGCTTACTCTTAATCACAGACACACACACACGCTCTCTCTCTCTCTCCCTCACACTCCAAATGTTCTCTTCGGTTTCTTTCTCTGTCTATGTATCCTTTACTCCCCCCTTTTCCTTTCCCTTCTCCCTGAATGGTTTTTCCGGTTTTCATTTTTCATTTCTCGTTCATCACATCACATAGCTACGAGCCAACGGGGTCCGACTAACGCATAACGACATACCATCCAGGAAGAGAGTTTATTGATAATCAGAACAGCATAGCACCCGACGTCATTTTTCATATCTATTATGTTTCCTTTCCAATCATCAGTCAGACAGGTGGGTAGGCCGACCTTTGTCCAAACTCGGGTTCCTCGATAGGGCAGACACATTCGGATTTGAAGGGCACTTATTTATGCAACGAGTTATGCAGTACTATGTTCATCATTTCGTCTTTCTAACGGTCTCATTATTTATGTAGTATGATTAGGTACTGAGTATTTCATAACTTGTTCGCTCAACCAAGAATCTAAACAGCATTGCATTTTAGGGGGTATCATTCCATTGAAACGAGTGCCTTAAGATCTCGCAAGTATGAGTGACATTATCATACATTCATATATTCGCCTTACAGAGCGTATATTCAATTACTTCCAAAGCTGACATTAACCGCGCACGTCTTTTATGCATTCGGCCACTAACTTGATTAAACCCTGGCCGTAGGGTCGTGGTGCTTCTCCTTCGCAAATTGCTCCTTAGTATATTCGATGGTGTTAGCCGAGGTGGGTACCGTCGGAGCTCTCATATCTCGGCGCAGGATGACATGACCCCAGAAATACCCGGCTTGTGCGATACCGTATCGCACAATACTGCGCAGTGGGACGTCGAAGACAGCGTCTAGCTCTTCGAGCGTCTTCTCTTTAGTTTCAGGCAGGAACAGTAGAACGAGAACCCAGCCAACTAAGTTCCAGGCAGCATACCAAGAGAATGCGCCAGCATTGGTCCAGGCCTGCACGAGGGCGGGCCAGGTGATTGAAATAACTGCATTGAAAAACCAAGTTGTAGCTGTGGCCAGAGACATGCCGAAAGGCCGAATGTAGAGGGGATAGGCCTCCGCACTGTAAGTAAATGGCACGGGGCCCTCTCCTGGCGAATAGACGACTCCAAATAAATAGATACCGAGCGCCACATTAGCAATACGGGCCGTTCCTTCTGGAATGTAGAAACTAAAGCCTGTGTAAAACAAGAAAATAGACATCAACTGGAGTCGTAACTGTTAGCGCCAATCGGGCGGAATGTCGGGAAAAGGAAAGAAAGGCTTACAGGAAATGTTGTCAACAGGAGCTTTCGTCGACCGAATGTGTCGATAGTGTACAATGCGGGAATAGCGAAGAGGAAGTTGACGGCACCGAAACCGAGAGATGCCGCTAATGCAGCCTTCTCGCCAAAGTCGCTGTCGATGAAAATCTGCGTCGAATAGTACGCGATGGCATTAACACCACAGAACTGTTGCATGAACATGACGATCTCAGAGGCGATCGCAGCGTTACGGTTTCGGCGGATAGTGAAAATCTCCTTAAACTTGCTCTGCTGGATTTGCATTGTCTCTTTCTCGACCTGAAGCAGTGCATCCATGTAAAAGAGATCGCGGGCAGCTTGAACCTTCTCGTACCGAAGTCGAAGAATAGACTTGTAAGCTTCACTGTACCTGTCCTTGGTTAAATACCACCGAGGCGACTATGTAGACCATGTTAGAAATCTCTACTGAAGGTAAGGGGGGGGTATGTTTTGCGAACCTCGGGCGTGAAGAATACAAGAGCAAGGACGATGACGGCAGGAATCAAGGCAGAGCCCATCATCAATCGCCAATTAAGGCCATCAATCCCATGATCTGGGACCTCGTAGAATGCGAGATCTGCCACGTAACCTAGTAAAATACCGAACGCAGTCCACATCTGCCACTGCATCACGAGAGCGCCTCGAAGTTTAGGCGGAGAGCACTCTGCAGCTAAGATGGCTTCAATGAGGTCAGTTTATGTTCTGATCAATGTGTAGGAGAACCAAGAGCTTACGAGTTGTGGCGGATTTGGGACCGATTCCAAAGCCAAGGGCAAATCGAGCAATGAACATGTGCCACCAAGTGTTGGTAAAAGCTTGCCAGAAGCAAGCAGCGGCTGAGATGAAACACGAGATAAAGACAGTACCACGGCGGCCGAATCTCTTGTTCAGGGGCTCGGTACACCAACAACCAAAGAACGCAGAGCAGATGTAAGGGGCAGCGTTCACTAGACCAACAAGCCATGAATCTGGCGATGTCTGTTAGAGATCTGAAGAACTCGAGTACTCAATGGGGTCTGAGCTTACCTCGCTGCGAGTTCTCGTCGCCGATACCGAACTGAACCTTGTAGAAAATCTGAGCTCCATTCACGACGGTCTCATCCATTCCCTGAACAGCAGCACACAAGGAACAAATAATGATAACAGCGTATAGCATAGTAGGGTTCGACCACTTGTGGGTGATTTCCCTATCGAGTACCTCCTTTTCGCGGTCGGTAAGGCCCTCGACAGTATCACTAATAGGGGTTAGGAATTTGCTGTGAGAGGCATATGTGCAGATGCAAGCAGAACAGCAGTGCATTAGAAACGAAACGGACAGGGAGAGCACGTACTATTTGTTCATATTGCCAGCGATCATGGCGCCGAGCCGGAAAGCTCGAACATCTTCTCCGTCGGTAATGCCATGTTGCTTGCAGAAGTCTTCCCCTCGTTGCGCAAGCTGGTCCGGGGTGTACCCGGCTAGAGGGTTTTCCAGTCTTGCAGACGCTTCTAAGCGTTTTCTCTGGGCTTCATCAAGCGCGGTATCTTGAGTGAGACGGCTGTTCTCAACCTCGGTGCGGGAGACATCGGAATGTTCTGAGCCTTTCCTGTACTTCTCTCCCGTGTGCTCCCCAGCTTGGGGGTCGAGCCTGTCGGTCGACATAATTACACTGCTTATGCAAGAGCGCTCAATCAAAAGGGCTAGTATGTGCTAGTACGCGGTGGCCTGCCAGATCCCTAGTGGATATCACCATGTATTCTGGAGTTTTATGGAGACTGCGGGGAGAAACCAACCGTCCAGAAAGTTTGGGGCATAAGTGTAGAAGAGAAGAGGAGGATGGAACGAGTCGAGGAGAGGCGACGTATTATTATAGTTCGTCACGTAGAGAACTGATACCAAGGACTTGATATTCCTACGACTGAATAAGACTATCCAAGTTGAACATGACATGGCCAGAAAACTTCTCTGTAAGCCTGGCTCAAGCTCTGTTTGCCTAGCAGGGTCATGGCACTGGATGCTAGGACGATCTATTTGCGCGGTTCCTCGGTGGACGCCAACATGGGTGACTTCTCTCTTTTCCACTTAGTATTTGCATGATTGCCTGTATTAAGCGTCGATCATCAGCTGAGCCATGAGGCACGGTATCAGCGATATGGGCAGAGTATGGGATAGATGTGCAGCTAGACACGCTAAGCACATGGCATAAGCATTCCCATAAAGTCTAGCTTCAACGTCATAGCATGACGGCGCGGAGACCGAGGGCTGCAAGGCTCTCTCTGTGAAACCATACAGACACTCCAATGAAGAACGAAGGAGCCGACAACGACTGATGCAAGCCCAGAGGAGGCAGCATGGGAGGAAGCATGGGCGCGAAGCCGAGTGACGTAAAGGGATGTGCCGCCCTCCAACCCGAAAGGCTCGTGTGTGTTGGAGTTGTTACTACACTCGGCATAGTGTAGCCGTTTGACAGAGGTAGCGTGAATATGCCGCCAGCTCTGGGGCTCTCCGCATTCTGTCTGTTCCATACAGTCAGTAGCTTTCCGCGGGGCTATTTCCATTTCCACTTACTATTAGGAGCACTAATATAAGTAAACATGAAGATATATACAGATGTTCAGCTTTATCGTGGGCTATTACAGCATTCATACGATACCTGAGAACCTTCTTTAGCTCGCTATGCAGTGTGAAATGCGCACACAGCCTTTTTGCTCGATTTCTCCCAGCCCACCGAGAACAATGTTAGGCGTTTGCCGACAAACCTCGACACTAGAAAAGGACTTGCCGTGTCACGAGTCTCCACCTAGCCAGGATCTCTCGCAGGATAGATACGTTGCTCCTCTTACATACATATAGTATGTAGCAAGGGAGCCTTTTTCAGCACATCCCATCTCGCGACGATACGGATCTGAATACGGCTCACGACTCACGAGAACCAATCTCTCGTAAGGCTCCGATGCAGCTTTCTCTCGAATATAAAAAGATCTGCGAAGGATTCTTCAAGGGATTCTGCAGTATGACGCAAGCCGATAAGCGTTCCCTTGTCAGCCTTACCACACTTCCGGCTTTCCGGCAGCTTGCCTAGATAGTGTGAAGCCATTTGCCGCAGCAAGAAACGTATTGCCATCTAACCTAAGCATTCTTTTTACCTTCTCAAGGCTATCTACATACGGACTGCAATACATAGCACATTCAGGATTGTGATAAGAGCCTTGTGCCTTGCCTAAAACTTGTAAAAGCCCAGTGCCGTGGAGAACTCCACGAGCCATACATTGACATGTAATGTATGGCGACCATTTCGTTAGAGCAGAATCGCATTCCCAATGCGCAGGTAATGAGGTTATGAATAAATGTGCAGACCAGAAGATACCACTTTCACTGCCCAGTCTGTGCTTTACATGCAGATGTATGTAGGCATATTTCGCGTAGGTTGGTGGTTCTAACTTCTCTCCGCCCCCTCATGGGAAAAAGACGATCACTTTGTACTTAACTAAATAATTAGTGAGCTATTTGTAGTGGGAATTTGGTGGGTAATTGATTTCGGGGCCGAAAGCCTGGGTCTGGCCTGGGGTCGTCCAAATAGTATCTACTCGAGGGCTTGGGCGACGTCAACAATGCGGGGGAGGGTATCCTTGGCACGAACTACTATTGGTGATGATATCTCTCTAGTTGTGAAGTAGTACGTACGAAGTGCTAACTTAGTACGGAGACTAAGTGAGTCAGTATAGTAGAACCTAATTTTGTGTTGCTCATCATGAATGAGGATACCATTGGTGGCGGCAATGGGACACACGCCCCGTATCATCTTAGGTCAAGTGCCAATATATGTAGGAGATTCATTGATAGACCAGGTTATCCGTGGGTTACCGACAGGTACCTATTCATTGAATCTTCTACCCAGTGCAACCTACATAAAGTAGGCATGCTGTGCGGGGTATATTCGAGGTAAGAAATACAATATTCCAAGTTGCCGTAAGTGCCGCCCAAGATCCTCGTCATCAAGTCAGGCGAGGACCAGTCCATTCCGATAATACATACAACAGCGCCTAGACAAGCATGGAGCTAGGTGCTAGGCTAGCTAATCAGTCTCCGGATAGAGAATATAATTTAGCAAGGCAGCAATTGACTAATTCATAGCAACGGGAAATGGCCAGGCCCAGAATCACACGGAGTACTCGCATACGGAGGCATTCCGATGACTTAAGGTTAACGACTCTCGAGGATACCAACCAGTCACTGATGCAGGCGGGAAGGAGTTGGGGGCCAAGCTGATTTCATCTCAGGCCAGTCTACCTATGTAGTACAGTGTACTCTAACCTGATATATCAAGGAGAGGGCCGAAGATGCCATGTACGCAGTACCTATTACGGATCGATATGCTCGTACTCCGCTAGTTACTGAGTTATCCGATCGAAGATTTGATACCCAGGGCGCGAAGCGGATTATAGGATTACACCTACCATTGCAGGCGCACGATGACTCGTCACAACATCATCCCTGCTCAACGAATAGTCATTTTAAGCCACCAGGGATTATTATGTCGACCTTTAACATGATCTTTCAGAGGTGTATATATGCCCCGGCACTAACAGAGCGACACAAGCGGCGCTATTAGAGGAAGTCTCTACCCAAGTAGAAACTCGTGATCTGGTAAGTGAATTCAATAGACTCGTTGACATTAGCTATGTCAGATAAGCGCAAAGTCAGTTAGATGATATTCTCATCATTGAGGTATGTGTAGGGGCTATGCACGTAGGGTGCTTAGGGATCTCTAAATCACTTGGGATCTCAAATAATACAACAGCGTGTAGGTATGTTAAGCTTGCCAGGCTATAATTAGTCCTATTTGATGTTAGATTAATAACAGTATACTGTAAGATACTATACCATTCGCTGCGTCCGAACAATGTTGGGCCGGGAGTGTCATTTTGCATGCAAATGTTGAAGTATCGGTATAGAAGCCTCTGGGACCCAAGGTTCTGGCATCCGAAATTGGATTCTGCGTTTGTCCTAGGATTAACCTATCAAGGCGTGGCACTATAGTATTGATGTAGCTTTTATTTACTTTATTAACTAAATGCAATGCACGATCCAATTAAGAGTTAATGATGCTAAACTATATAGTTTTACAGCCAAGCCAGTAAGATAAGCTTAACTGTGAATCGCTCGATCGATGGTTGGGCAATGAGAACAAGGAATGGCCAGAAAGACGTCGCCTCTCAACCCATATATCCATTGTAGCAATATTAATTGCTGACGTCCACAGCAGACGTATCCGCTTAGAAGAGGGCAGCGACTAGAGCCACGAAGGAGACGAGACCGAACGAGGCCGGGACGAGACCGGCAGCAGCGTCCGGTGTCTCAGTTGGGTTGTCACTGTCGGAACCGGAGGTCGAGGATGGGTTGGAGTCGTCAGTGGCAGTAGAATCACCAGTGCTAGACGCGTCGTTGGCGGAGGATGTGGTGGAAGTGGAGGTGAGGACTACGGTGGTGGATGGGCCGACGCTGATGACGAATGAGGAGTTTCCTTGGGTAATGGTCGTGGTACCAGCGGGAAGGCCAGCTGGAATGGTGGCAACATCGGGGATGGATGTGACCACAGCGGGCTGGGACGTGACCACGGCGGGTTGCGATGTTTCGGCGTCGGGGCCACTGCTGGGGAGACCAGTGATGATGCCGTCCGAGTTGGTCTGTGTCAACAGTGTTGTCACTGGGTTGGAGTATAGATAAACGTATGTGGTTGTTGCGGTGACGGCTTCGCCGGCGCTGTTGGTAAAGCCTATAGTGAGGACCTGTTGCAACGTCGCGTCAGTTACTATGGCAGTGTTTTGGTATGCCTCAAAAGTCGCGTAAGACCTACAGTTGTGTGTTTGCTATCGTCCTGTGCCAGTACAACACCAGCTAATAAGGGGGCAGCGAGGAGAGCGAAGGAACGCATCTTGATGATACTGAGTATTAAATGTATTATAAATGTACAGAAGACGAAATACAAGAGTAGTGAAAATGACGGCCGCTGTTTAAAAACTAAATGTGATTTTTGAGGAATATGGAGGGTTATGCTGAAAATGAATGCACGGGGGAAGGGGTAAACTAATAAGTACCTAAGAGGAGTTACGCGTTGCTGCGGCGACTTCTGAATACGAGGCGGCACCCCTGCAAGATTAAAATTAATGAAATTAGTGTCAAAATAGGGGCATGATTTGCACTTCGGCTTAACTATTGATCCGGCCAAGTCACCTTAGTGGATGATGGGGTACGCTCAACTAAGACATGAATACGAAGTAACGCCCGTGTTATCGAAATCGTGGATATTATGACGGGGTGTTTTCTTGAACAACGCTCAACAATCAACCAAGTTGCCAGTCTCGGCATGTTTATAACAGAGATAACAGTGCTAGCCGCGAATCGACTGTGCTCATAGACTTGATTGGGCAGCGCCACGGTGAGTCAGCAGACGCTTTCATACCTCGTGTTCAATATTGCGGGGCCGGGTAAGCAACATGGACAGCAAACAGTTATCAATGCAAAAGACGAATCAATTCCCTATTATCGTCCTCATGTAGCATGCATTTGTGAGTCGCGAGTTTTGGCCCGATTGTTCTTGAGTTCGATTTCAAGCACAGAGGCGTTCGTGTTGTTTCCGTGGAGTTGCCAGACCTTTGGTTTTTCCACTGACTGCGTCCTTGGATTAGATTTGAGACTCTCAATGTCAATTAACAGACAACTTCACCTTTGGCTATATATCAACAGTTTATGTTTCTAAGTTAGTGTAATAAAATAATCGAATGGCCTTACGATGTTGCCCACGGGCACCCTACATATGGATGTTTGCAAAATGAAGTAAATACTTGATAGCTTTTAGATAACTAATTACCCTTTCAAGTTCTCACGGAGGTGTGGAGTAGTCTCATAGGAAGTTAGACCAGCATCAATAGCAATAGGGATCAATTGACGTGAATTCTGATGATCTAAAGTGTAAGTTATTATATACATGCTTGCCTTGGGAGATTCCATATCTTTATGGAATCTCCCGGCGCAAGGTTATACCGGCCCCGATCTACTCAACCGTAACACAAGTTTTCTTTAACAGCGACACGTTTTTTTTTAAACTAATACTTAGGAACTTATGTATAATAGGACTTATGCGGCCGATAACTACGTCGATGTCATGACTGTTCGGTCAAAAGCCAGATGAGTATATCTAGATTGGGGGTAGTTGAAGATATTAATATCCTCGTGCAATAGCAGAATTATTACCTTACCCGCATGGCCTATCCCTGGAAGTCGGTCGAAGATGCTTTCATCGATTATCAATAAGGTGGAATGATATGTGATGGGAGGAGCTAACCTAGTAATTGAATACTAAGTAATGACGTTTGGAAGGGGATAACTAGAAGCAATAGTGTGCGTTTTTCAGCACAAGAGATATTGAGTAAGTTATTCTTGTTTGCAAAAATAACTCATGTTCCTTTATCTCTCTGTTCATACATTGAATGGAATTGTTAGAGCCTATAAGCAAAGTTGATTGAAACCCGGCTGGTTTCTCAGCAGTTGCAAGAGGCCATAGTTTGAGAAAATGTCTTTTATCGTTATAATTCCATGAGGTTAACCTAGAGCCCGATCATGGAAACACTACGACAGAGTTACTATCACACAGGTCTGATTCTATGATCTCATCTACTACTGCAGGGCAGTTGCTGTAGAATACAGGTATCTTACTTTCATTAGTTGCCTCATTACCGAGGTTGAGCTGAAATCTTGGTTTGTTGTTATTTACAGTCTTCAGGTTTATAGTTATCTCACCAAAAATACATCCCTGCCAATTGCCTTCTGCCTTCGTGGCCAAGTTCGAAGTGAATGGAACCATCTGTTATTGCCGAAATTTGGGCTAACTATAGCCTGGCATAGGCTCCTCGACTCGGCTTAAAGATCGGGCAAAGCACATTCGAACGCCTTTTCCGTATGTGAGGCAAGGACTGCTCGTCACCCCCCAATAAGAATGCTGCGAAGGCACGTGTCTAAGTCTGTCCGCGAACCTAGGCGCAGTTCTGCTCTAGAGGTGATAAATACAATTATCTACTACGTGGCCTAGACAAAAGATCTGCATCCTTCGAGATCGCGTCAAACCCTGCCCTTGGCGCCGTCTTGCCCCTGTATGCCAACGCATCTCAAATTTCGAGGCGGCTTGAAGCCGGTTCAGAGCTAGAACTAGAATGAGATGGGGTCGCGCAGCATGACCATCTCAACTTTCCCCGTAATCCCACATCGTATGTTGTCGCAAGTAACCTCGTCAAAAGTCATCGGCTGCGGCGGCAACGAAGATCTTGCAAGGGTTAATCATAAACGTAATCTGCACCGTGAAACAAGGATCTTGGCCGATTTCGTCTTCGCATCATGCCCGACGGTCATGATAATACCGGCGAAGTGGTCTCTGCCGCCATGGTTCACCATTTGGCAGATGTCAGACAAACTACGACCCCCATGCGACAGTCGCAGGGAATATAAGGGTGGGTGATGTTGCCCGAAACCTGGCCACCCGGCCAAGAAACAAAGTCGGAAATTCAAAATATGAGCGTGGGTGCACAAGGAACCTAGGTGCTGCCGGGAGTCGCCGGCGGCCCAAAATGCAGCCAATTGGCTGCTGTGGTAGGACCGACGCTACTCGGTATATTGCTGACCTCCTTGACTGTAGATAGGATCAGATGAGAGTAAGCGGCGTAGATGCACCTGTAATTCGCTTTGGCCCTTTTCCGAACCTAACCCATGAGTTAATGCAAGACTAGAAGAACCTCCAAGATCTAGCCTCGCGAGACCTTATGATGAGTGAAGCCCGACGCTGATAATATACCTACTAGGATAAGGTAGTGTAATTGTAACTTATTGCCGTTTGTGGAAGATTGCCAAAATAAGCTCTGGCTAGCGACAGGGACATCCGACATTGGTGATTAATCGAGTGTGATTGTCATTATACTAAAGACTAGTGGAGTGAGACTTATGTATTCTAGATGAGTAATAACTAATATGATTTCATAAACTCACAAACATATTGGAACTCTATTGCGGCATCTCGGTTTGCGCCCTCATGAATTAAGACGTCTTACATCGAGGACAGTCTATAGCGATCAGCTAGCCCCATGGCCAATCCGCCTGTCTCAGATGCGCGTGCCTGGCACCATAGTGTCTTAAGAGCTGAAACATTTCTAGATTCTCATTGAATACAGCGAAGACGATCGGGGGTGGAAAACCGTCATTAGGGTTCGCACCACGTTCCAATAAGACCATGGCCATATGTATGCGACCGCGCGATTCAGCTGTTATGAGAGCAGATGTGTGCGATGAATTTTCAAAAACAGCATCAGGATCGGAAACCAACAGCATCCTAAGAATCGTGATATTACTGACGTTGCGATTAATTATAGAGGTTAACGCCGCAAAAGCTCCTTGAAACACCCTTGTTGAGCATATAGCGCACCATTTCTATTTTCCCATCCTCTACGATGCTCAATAGTAATCCGATAAATTGTGTTAGTCCGGCTAAAAGGCGTCGATTTAGATGCCTACACATATTGCTAATCTTTTCCTCCATCGTCTTCGTCTAAATCTTGCCAACTAGACTGTGTGTGAATCATAGTAAAAGTAACATCTTACTTGAAATAATTTGGGATTGGTGTTTGGCGAGCATCATCGATGACTTTGAAAGGTGTCTCTATTGACCTAAATGAAGTACTCCTGGCTTATCCGGGGATTAACCCGGCTAGTAGGATCTGGTCCATTGACACTAGTAATCAAAGTCTAGAAACTCCGAGATAGAAATCGTCGTAGTCGGGGCGAGCGGCATTGATTGATATATAGATTCAGGTTCTCGACACCGTGTCCGTCATGAGTGTTCTTTTGTCTCAAGTGAACGCACCATAATGACAGTACTCAAAGGTTTAAGAGAACAAAGGTATTTGTATATGAGTATAATCCTGGGGAACTTGCTCTCTCGCATTCGCCAAACTGTCCAGCGATTCCCAATATTTATTTTCTCTCGTCACTTTTGGATGCATTATTATCAAACGGCTGGAGTCCGCTCATAGGAGCAATCTGAACGTACTCCATATTTCTTCCTAGAACTCTTGTTCTTCGTACATGGCACAGTACACATATAAACCCTAGCGTTCAGGGGAGGTGAACGCTGGATAACATTGTATAGTCTGGGAGTCTCTATGACTGGTGTGAATTCTTTTGTGTACAGGCCTGGGGCCTCCTAGACGTAAATTGGGAATTGTTGAGAAACAATTGGTGACAAGGGCTGTTTTCAGGGCTTGGAAGATGACTTCGATTCAACAATAATCTTCAAGGTCTTGACTAGGTCCTTGGGGTCTACTCAATACGGACTGACCTGACTGGCCAGCTAGTGGTCTATATACAGCGGTCCCGAAGGTGACTAACCTTCGGGGTCGTACCAAGTGACTCAAATAAGCGAGGGCTGAATACCTTCATGTTTAATACTAATAAGACATTCTGAAAATACGAAGGTGTACAGAGGTATATAGCTGAAGGTGTTCACCGAAGCCGACATAAGAAACAGCGTACAGATGTCACCTTCGTGTAACACATCGCTTATCAAACAAGATGCGCCTAGGGATCTGTATAGACGTGTCTCAATAATGTATATAAACCATGGACCGGAGATCGGGACTTAGAATTGCTTTATATTGAAACAATATTCTATGACCCGCAAGACAGAGAAGTGCGAGGAACACCAGCCCAAGGGTTTTCAGCCTTCCTTATAGAGAAACCCTCGGGTTCCCAGTTGGGTTGCACCAGATTTCAAGGGCGCGGATGGATCGCAGAGGATGACTTAGTGTTGATGGTATAGGGACTCGGGAGGCTTGCCGCTTGAAAGACCTAATAACAGGAAACTCTGGTTCACAGGAGTCCGTGATTACTCCTTCGAGAATAATGAGAATAATTCCTAGGAGCTCCCCATGCTCCTGAGTAAGCTTTTGGTCTCAAAAGACAGCTATGGCTTCTGGAAGCAGTTAGAATCGGGTGAAAATATCACAAGGGCTGTATTGGGCTTGGAAGGATGACTTCAATTGAACAATAATCTTCAAGGTCTTGACTAGGTCCTTGAGGTCTACTCCTTCAGAACTAATAGACCTGACTGGCTAGCTTGGGTCTATATACAGCGGTCCCGAAGGTGACCAACCACCATGGTAGTACCAATTGACTCAAATAAACGAGGGCTGAATACCTTCATGTTCAACACTAATAAGACATTCTGAGAATACGAAGGTGTACAGAGGTGTATAGCCGACGGTGTTCACCGAAGCCGGCATACGAAACAGCGTACAGGTGTCACCTACGTGTAACAGAAAACGACTCATAGTACTGCATACGACGAACGGACCTTCAAACATGCGATGATGCGAGACTCCATGAGAGTAAAAAGAACGCGGCGAAGGCATTTATAAGGTTTCACGTCTGGCAGGTAATACTAAGAGAAACATAGTACTACGTGGCCAGTTAGTCCACTAACCTAGATAGACAGATTGCTAGCCAGATGTGATTGTATCCCTCCAGGTATCTATCGCCATACGAAATGGAGAACCGTTACACTCAAAAACGACGCCGTTAGACGTAAATACAGTCTAACGGCATATATAGGCCCACTTCAGTGCGACGAGAACACGATGTCAGATAGATGAATGATATGACAATTGAACAACCTATAGATCCCTGCTCAAGATGAGTATCTAACCATAGTAGCGAACAAGGCCAAAATCCCTAAAGGAGTTTCATTCCTGTCACAGCCATTGTATCCGTCACAAAGAGACATGCAGAAATTAGAAGAAAATGAAGTCATAGACTGGCATAGCTTGTAGTTGTCCCGAGAGGTTGCACGGAAACAACGCCACACTTCGAGAGCCGCCAATTACCACATCGCAGAACAAGGTTGGGTGGTTTAGCGCGCAACCACACCTGTTGATCGATCATCCAAGCCACAGCAAATTACCGCGCGCTTTGCTGCCATAAGCAAGAAACGACTTGTCCCAAGTGCATGTATTCACTCAGTCGGAGACGCTATTGAGGGCATCGATCCGTATGTCTGAAAATGACTGAAACCAGAGCTTGTAATTGATGTGTAACTGGGACTCCCAAATCGGTCCGCTCTCGGTTCGAGAGCTCCTAAATTCACATGTAGCAGAGTAAACAGGTGGAAAGATGGCTATGGTGGCCTTACTCAGTGCGGAGACACTTGCCTGCGTTCAAGTAGTCGTAGTATATGCCATGCTTGTTTGGATGCTTTGTCGTTACTCACGATGGAGGGACAAGATAAACAATAGGCGAATTAAAGACAAAGTGGACACAAGATCACACTATATCGAAGCCTAGAGTATTGCCTCACCGAATTGCATCTGCAACACTTGTAGCAGCCTGAGTTTGACTTGTGCGATGAGAATCCTGTCAATTTCGAATCAAATCTATCAAGGTTATCTATCGCTTTAAAATATTAATGCAAGTGTCTCTAATAAGACTCTAGCCGTAAGATTCAATTATGATGCATCATCTTCTGTCGACTTCAATTTCTTAGACGGCAATAATGCAGTAGTGACCACACAGCCGAGCGTTATCCCACCAGCGAGGTACAAAACAGCATTAATGTTCCCTCCAACCCTTGATTGACCGTCTGTCGAAGTAGCATAGAGCTTCTGCGCGATGAGCGGACTAATAATCCCGAACAAGCGCCCCCAGAAACTAGCAATTCCACAGGCACCACCTCGTACAGATGCAGGGAAGGCCTCTGGGGTCCAGCCGTACAAGACGGCGTTGAACATGCTCTGAAAGAAGTACTCTAGCGTGAACAGGCCCAAGTTCTTGGGGACAGTGTCGACCACGGCGAAGAGGAAAATCGAGGCTCCCATGAGTCCAGAGGCAAGAGCCATTGTCCACTTACGTCCGATGGAGGGGATTCGGTACATGAAGGCGCCCAGAATAACGCCGAGTATACCTGGGGCGTACGTATAAATGTAAGAAGCATAGGTGAACTCCAATGATTTAGAGGCTGAACCGTTTTTAAGGGCGAGAATTTGGGGGAGATAGGTGCCTACAGATTGTTAGTGAACAGCCCGAGGAAGTAAATGAAGCAAGAAATACGTGCCTGCAACTGTGAATCCCCAGAAGTCGAAAATATAAGTCAACCACACTAAGATGGTAAGTCTCGCCATCTGCCATCCGCTGAATAATACCGAGTATTTGTTCAGTTCAGCGAATACCTTCTCTTTTTGGGTCAGCACAATTTGTTTAGGACCGGCAGTTGATGACGACCCTATCGAGGCGTCTTCGTCAGTCAGCCGTTCGAGGTCTGCCAATGTTAGATTACATGGGCGCCCGTTCTCCTTGGCTATGTGCTCGATAACCGCGACGGCTTCCGCATCGCGGCCCTTGTAGATGAGAAACTTGGGAGACTCCTTTAGCCGAAAGACGACAGCGCGTAGGAAGAACACAAGCAGAGTAGTGGCTCCAAGTGTATATAGAAAATAGCGCCATCCCATATTCGATTCACGCGAGCAGCACGGCGCGCCTGGCTCAAGACCCGCCTGGAAGCACGATGGTAGTGGATTGGGCTCCGAGAAGTTAGGCGAGCATGATTTTGTCGGGATGAAACCGAAGGCAATGGCGCTGCAGATGACGACGCCTACGGGCTGGAAGAGAGAAAGGACCGCGAGAAGAAAGCGCTTGTTCTGTCACAAAATCAGTGCCAGATCCTAATTATGCATCCCGAATCCGTGGTCGCGACATACCTGAGGAATGAACTCTAGCATGATAGTGGTATCGATGGGGATATTGCCGCCAACGCCGAACCCAACGAAAGCTGTCAAGACCAGGAACGTTGTATAGTTATCCGAGGCACCGAGGCCCAGCCCGAAGGCGGACGAGATTAATACAGTGAGATTGAAAGCCCATCGTCTCCCTAATATTGAACAGTTGATTAGCATCACACAGAATTTCACAGGGTGGTCGTTCAGTGCTACAAACCAATTGAATCTGCCAAAACACCCCAGATAAATGCGCCAGCCGTGAGTCCAGCGCTGAAGCTGGAAGAGATATTTCCCGTCTGACCGCTCCCGAACCCGAATTCTTGCTGCAGCGGGCTCAGCGCAAGACCGAATGCTTGTGCCCAGAGTAGGTCGATCAGGTAACCGAATCCACAGAGCCCCCAGACAAGCCATTGGTAATAGCCCATGCCAATGGCATCGATCTCGCGATTGATGAGGACGCATTTCTTCTCGTACAGCGTGAGATTATAGAGGTCATCGGTATTAATAACTGGTAAGATGGCAGATTCGTCGGGAAAACTGTGGTCTATCGACCCTGACGAGGAGGCCCCTTGCTCGGGCGCACTGAATTTTCCCATCTCGAAGAACGCAACGTACGCACGATCGTGTAGTTGATCTTCACACCTTCAACTAAGCGGATTGCGGGGTCTAGAGCTTTTTCACCTAGATTTTTTTGAGAGATGCGAGGACAAACCGATGCAGGGGTCTTCGGGAAGCAGGTCGAATTATATTCAGCCGGGGGCCAATGCATTCTGCACGGTCATGCACAGAAAAGCCACCTTCGACGGTGTTATAGCGGCATCCCGAAACTAGTCGTGGTCGGACTAGCTGAGATGAAACCGTATACAATTTTTACTAGCTGAGCTTCGTGGAATGCTGGGTAATTTGAGCTCAATCAACGACGTCATGACTTTTGATATTTCCTTTGTCTCAACTCGACTTTGCTACTGGTAGGGCGAGGAGAGTAATCAGATCTCGGAGACTAGAGATCTGGTCATCGATGTAGCTGCCTGCTTAGAAAATATTAGGTGATCGTAAGGAAGCCAAAATGCTGTTAGAGACTGTTAGGTTGACCGTCTACATGATGGCGCTCTGGCAACGACTGGGTTTAAGACCAGATGGATCAACGCGCATCTGTCGCACCGCCCCGCCGGCGAAAGGGGAATTTCAAAGTCGATGCCAAATCTAATGCAATTTTGCGATGGTAATGTCTTGCGCTAGTACAATGGCCATGTGACATTTCGGACACGGCTGTGGAGAGGCGCCCAGGTCTCACGCAGCTACATCTGAGGATTTCACGAAAGTGGGAATAACGACAATTCGGTTCGCATTTTGAGAGAATTGAAGTTTATTACGAGAAATCAAAGTCTCTGTTCAGTTTTCTCTATTCGTCAAGGCAATGTTGAGCGCGAGAATCGAGGGACGATGCCCAACTACCAACGCCGAGCGGGCCCTAAATCGCACCAGTGTGGCCTGGCGCCCCGTAGCCCGATCGTGGTGCCCGATGGTGAACCGTCTTCTTATCTAGCAGACTAACCCCATGATCGACGTTAAGCTATTGATCAGCTTCCCCGAACTCTATGGCTCGGCGTTGTAGCATTGGCCGGAGCATATTGTACAATATGAGCAACTACAAACAGTCAATGTGCCCTGATATTATAGTCGATCTTTGACAGCACTATCAGGGCCCAGTGCTGCAGCCCAGATCCACGGAGACCGGAAAAGAGATAAGTCGATCACTCCTTATTTACACCTTCGTTGCCCATCTTCATCACTGACCTCACCCTCCTCAGCTCGGACAGCGACAGGAGCTTGCACAATCTCCCTACATGTAATAGGGTTGCGTAAGCCCGCAAAGTAAAGCAGCTCATCTCGCCACTCATCATTAAGGCTGTCTAGTGCGCGTTGAATCAATACCAGTATGCGCTCCTCGAGAGTCTGGGGGCTATCGGGTAGAGGAGGGCGGTGGTTGGGGAGATAGTCGATCGCGGTTTGCACTAAGAAAATTGTGGTCAGTTGGCTAGTCGATTGGTTGTAGAATCATAGGAAGATTATAAAGGACCATGTAGTTAAGCTCGAAGCAACCTTTACAATCTTATGGTGTATGATTAAACGAGAAATATAACTACTTGATGAACTACTTACAGATGTCTCCGGCCGTCACGGTGTCCCGGAAAGCTGCTCGGATCAGGAGGACTTGCTTGTTTGCACCATCGAGTGCTCGAATTTTCTGTCGGAGCGTCGCCTCCATTGTTCGGTATCATTACGGATTAAGCCGATATTAGGCCCCTGGCTCGTGTCGTTGTGCTCCGAGTGGCGTGATGGTCTTCTGCCCTATTATAGTCATGGTAGTCAGAATTTGTAGTCTAGCTATGGGTATCTAGATTGTGTCTTACCTCCCGGGGACGATGAGGGTACTGTGTACGCAGCAGAAATGGCAGGAATAGACAACAACTATCTCCTTACCGTACAACAACCTCTGGTAGTAGGTGTCAAGCCAGTCTTTATCCATAAGTCTATACTGTCTGATGTATCTGGTATGACCTACTATGGTTGGTGGTTTGTTGGTAGATGAGGAACAGCTTGCTTGAGGAAATGGAGGGATGCTTGTTGAGTTATAAAGAGCACTGAAAATCAGTTACATCCAGTAAACTGATTCTTGAAATAAAGTGGAAAGAAGAGAAAAGAAAAGAAGAGGAGGAAAGAAAGCCAGGCCAGAGGTTTCAAGGTCTGCAAGAGGTAATCTGAGGTAGCAAACAAGAGCTGGAGAAGGGGCAATAAACCACAACACAGGGCTGTGTGAGGCCAACCCTAGGAGTTAAATTTAATTTGTGGGAGTGAAGGAACTCGAGATACATACCTTGGGCGCTGACCACTTGCGCAATTGATTGTTACTATCGAAAGATTGACGCCGAGAGTTGGGGGTTGTAGACAAAAAGCATGGGATAAAGCAGGGGGGAGCAGGGGGAGCCAGTACGCGGAACAAGGTCGAGGATATCAACACTGATTCACAAACATGCCACATGGTGAACTACATATGAACAGGAAGTTGCCTAGTACTAATGTAAAAACCAGATAGTCACTTATTGTCTTTATCTATGTCAACTCTGCTTCATCACGTAGTCTTTCTGTTGTATAATTATATTTTCCCATGCTGGTTCTGATCATGAACGTGTGACAAGAGAAAATGGATATAATAGCATAGTGGGAGGGCTGCCCTTGTGAGCTACTGTATGACAATTGGTTGTTGCACAAGGCTTCATCAAGAGCTCTATGCCGAGGCTGGAACTATATACCATGAGATTCTTTGTTCTTATCTGTAGTCATAATGTGCCTTGAGATGGCTGCATGACATATATCATTTATGTTATTTTGAAAAAGACCTTGAATTAAGTTTGAGAGTAAACACAATATAATATCCATGAATAAATTCGGACAATATGAAGAGTTCCCATGTCTAGCAAATGTAACCATGTTCATCACGTGTAGTTGAGCAGAGATAGGGGAAACATTAACACTCTGTATAACCTCTTATGACTTGTGTATCCTTTACTGTGTAACTAATTCAATTCCCAATGCCCTATGTCATCTAATCATAAAACGTGACCAACTAAGGATATGCGCCCCAGTAGCCAGCCAGGCCGTCAAGTCGGTATGGTCGATCCTTTTTGTCGATACACCACTGTTTGGCCTCCCATATGGCACCGGCCCACTAGTTTGATCCATCTACGGCAATGGCTCATATGTGTTGTGAGCCTTGCGGTTCGAGAACAAGAAGTAGATGAGCATGCCAATGATGGGGAATAAGAAGACGATGAGGCACCACAGCAACTTGTTACTCGCAGGACGATTGGACTTCAGGACCTCGACTGTTGCGGTAGTTAGCATAGGTTTACTATGAGTTTGGGAAATACAGGGGAAGTAGACGCACCAAAAACGATGATATCTAAGATTAGGACAATGAAGCCGGCAATTCCACCTCCAGCGCCATACTGCCATGGAGTCTTAGTAGTGGTAGTAGTGATGACTTCCTCAGCAAGAGGGGCGGCAAAGGCCCAGGCAGCCAGACACAGCTGGAGAAGGATGTAGGATACGTTATGAAACATTGTTTTGGTTGAATTGGACTGGATGGTTTTACGGGCTGTAAGAGAGGGTATTGCAGTGATGGATTGGCGAATGTTATGGTGAATGTGAGTAGAGAATTTAGAGAGGACAAGTTTTGACGATTAACTCTGTTGCCTAAATCCCACCAGCGATGAATGAAGGAAGGGTAGGGTACTGTAAGCAAAGGTAGGTAGGAAGAAGGCCCCGGTTTGACCTCTCAGATTCGACGTGATATGATGATGTCATTGATTGAAGCCGCGTGCAGAAGAGTGGAGACAAAAAATAGATACAAAGCTACATGCCAATGACCCGCTTCCTGACCCGCTTCTCGACCCACTTCCCCTCGGAAGCCCGGCAAGCACAGACCAATCGAATGTCACTGTTCTCAGACAAGGACGAAACGAGCTAGGGAGAATAACCCGACTCCACTGTACCCAGGTACCTCACATACCTACCTACCTCAACATCGAGAGCCACAAACTTCATAATCTTACTTACGTGTTTGTTATGGTGACAGCACTGATGGTATCAGTAGTACTGAGTCATAACAATTTTTGTGTTCATGATGGTGTGATAGTACGTTGGATGAGTGACCCACGATGGTCACAAACTACAATAGCACTGTAGGTAGTGGGAATGGGGGGGAAGACTGCATGATCTAGATCGTCATTAGGTTGTCAATAGACGCGCCGCGTCGCAACGAGAGCTTCACCATTGCCTTTCCCCCTTCATTAGTAGACTCAGCATATAAGTCCCATGAACTCCCAGAAACACTCATCCACTATCATAACACAAATAAAAACATCATGACTACAGCTGTCGAGGCGCACCCTGGCGATAAGCACGAGATCCCTCAATATGAAGCACACGAGTCGACTACGTCATTGAAGGAGCGGATAAAGAAGCATTATGAGATTGCTTCCGACTACTACTATTCCCTCTGGTAGGAAACACTCGCGCGACGATCTGTTTTTCTTTTTTTAATTGTCTCCTTCGCATCTGGTTGCTGATATACGCTTGTAGGGGCCAGCATATTCACCATGGCTACTTTAAATCACCTACGGAGACCAAAGAGGAGGCTCAAGTCAACCTGATCAAATACCTCCTCGAAATCTCAAATCTCCCTCAGGGTGCCAATGTGCTCGACGTCGGATGCGGCATCGGCGGGACTTCGCGCTACCTGGCCAAGGAGCACGCGTGCAGCGTGACGGGCATCACCATAAGCGGACGCCAGGTCGAGATTGCAAAGAAGCTGACACAGGCCGAGACCTCGGCTGACGGAAACACAGGCGCGTACTCCTCGGGAGGCGATTGCCACTTCCTCGAGCTCGACGCCGAGAAGATGCTGCAGCACTTCGCCACGGACGGCAGCGGACCGGCGACACGGTTCGACGCCGTCTGGATTTCCGAGGCCCTGTCGCACTTCCCCGATAAGCCCCTCTTCTTCCGCTCCGCGTTCGAGCTGCTGGTGCCGGGGAAGGCGTCGCGCCTCGTTATCGCTGACTGGTTCAAGGCGCCGGATCTCTCGCCGGAGCAGGAGAAAGGGGATATCCAGCCCATCGAGGACGGGATGCTGCTCCCGCCGCTGTGCACGGCCGACGACTATGTCGAGATGGCGCAGAAGGCGGGTCTGGTGGTGCGCCAGAGTCCGATCGATATCAGCCAGGATGTCGCCAAGACTTGGGATATTTCATGGGGCCTGGTTTCGTCGCCATCACTATGGATGTTCGCCATTTCCCAAGGACGAGACGGGCTTGCGTTCCTCCAGGCTTTCCGCGCGATGCGACGGGGGTACGCTAACGGCACTTTCCGATACGCGATTATGTGCTTCGAGAAACCTTGATGACCGTCTTGGCTTGGTTCGACTTCTGATACCAAAATAGTATAGATGCTACTCTAACGATAAGTATACTGAAGTACCTACTTAATGAACGCTAATACAATTAATGCATATCGCGCAAGTCGTCGCTGCCGAGACTGTGTCTCATTCTTCATAAACGTATCGTTGAAGGCAGTATGTCAGCATAACACAACATCCTCGTACGGTTATAATAGGAATTAGTCGGCGAGAAACATGGTGTGTCCCACTGGGAACAGGAGTTTGATCTAGAAAGCTTTTTACGTAGGCTATTTACGCTTTGAGAAGTCCTAACATTTATGTACATCCTACTTAGCGAGTTGACTTTCAAAGCGACATATGATTGTAAGACTAGATTAGGTTACGGTCTCCCTTGACCTCCAATTTGGCTTACCGAGCACTAGTGTTTAGCGGGCTCTTGGGGTCAAAGACATCGCTCGTGATGAGTTCGGGGTATTTGACACCTCCCTGCTTCAACGCCTCTTCCATGACTTCCATTATCACGATGCTCTCGGAGAGGGGCAGAGTTGAGCTCTCCTTCTTGCCGTCCCGCAGACACCTCGCGACCTCGTCGGCTTCCCAGAACATACCCATGCCGAAGCGGCGCTCGCGGTCCACGGGGATGGGGCAGTCGACGACCTCGACCTGGCCGTCGCTGTCCTTCTTGACGACCTTGTACTGCGTAGGCCGGTAAGCGGGACCCATGACTTGGATCTCGCCGAGAGTGCCCTGGATCTTGATGGCCGGTCCGCCGCTGTTCTTGCCATCCGTGTTCGTGGGAATGCGTAGAGACGTCAGGGCGATACCCGTGCTCTTGTGGCCGGGGAAATGAACGATGACACTCGTTGACTCGTCGGCGCCGGTCTTGTATTGGGTGATCGCAGCCAAGGTCTTGGGGGCCTCCTTCTCCGCCTCGGGCTGGAGGTGATAGAGGATTTGGAACAGCCATGTCAGGGAGTAGATACCCAAGTCCAGCAAGGCACCACCGGCAAGGTCGATGTTGACCATACGGTTCTCATCGGGGAAGGTCAAAGAACCCTCTGGACCATCGTTGCCGACGGAGTTATCGGCTATGGTATGATATTAGTGCAAGAACATGGATAGCTGCGCAAAAGCCGTGTGAAGTTGGACATAATGACGTGTCAACCAAAGCCACTCACCAATAACTCTGTAAACGGTGCCAATGGCGCCGGACTTGACCAGTTCCCTGATCTTGATGCTGAGAGGGAAATATCTTGTCCACACAGCCTCCATGAGGAAGACATTCTTCTCCTTGGCGGTCTGGACAAGCTTCTTGGCCTGCGACGCGGTGACGGTGAAGGCCTTTTCGCACAGGACGTTCTTGCCAGCCTGAAGGGCCAGCATGGTGTTTTGAAAGTGGTGGCTGTGTGGGGTGGCAACGTAGACACAGTCTACGTCGGGGTCGTTGACGAGCTCCTCGTACGAGCCGTAAAGCTTGACGCCCTCGGGGGCTAGGTTGACCTTCTCGAGGAAGCCGGCTGCGCTGTCCTTGGAGCGTGACGACGCCACGGCCACGACCTTGTGTGCGACGTCAGTGACGTCACGGGTCGCGGGGTTGCAGAGGAGATCTCTGACGAACACTGCGGCACGGGCGTGTCAGCAAGTCTGGCGATAGCCTCATTAAATCTAGTGTGTCTGTCCATCTGTCTGGCTATACTCACTCTGTGCGATGAACCCCGTGGCTAGAATGCCCCACCGAACAGTATAAGGTGATTGCGCCATTATGAACTTCTCTTGTAATGAGGATGAGTGAGATTGATTTCAGACTGAAGCTTGACAAAGCTCAAGTATAACAGACAAGCTCTTCGATATCCAGTAAAAAAGGAAAAAAAAAAAGGGAGGTCGTGAGAGCTTAGATATTGCTGGTTCGGTGATCTACCGTGAAGGCGGGGTAGATGCCGCATTAACATAACACACCTAGCTTCCTACTGCCTACCTCCTACTTACATGCTATGCTAACTAATTACCTAGGTACCTCTTTGCCGTATGAGAGGACAGTAAGGTACCCATTCGGCATCTCCCTTTCGATCTAGACTCGTACTAGCGGGACAGATTGACCCTGTAGCTAGGGGATCATGACAACTACCTAGGTAGGTCTCAAGAGAGCTTACTGTTGTGGTGAGACGAATCCGGGCTAGGGCTGTGTGAATGGGCATTCTTACTAATCAGCATTCATGGTCAACTGGGTGAGAGGCCCGCTTGTCGCTTTAGATAGAGCCGACGGCAGAATATGGGATAACTAGGAAGGCTAGGTCTGAAGCTGTCCCAAGCTTAATTGAACTGCAGTAGGTATTTATGATGAGGGGCTCTGGCTGGGTCGGGGGTCAAGGCCATCTAATTGGCAACGGCCCTGCCGTAAAGCACCAGGATGAAACGACGATAATTGCATCGACAGCGGGTAAAGCGTCTTCATATCTGGGGTTGACAAGAGCTGACATACCCGGGATCGACGGCGCTCTATATCTGGTCTTATAATGCCATACATCATCATAACATTGGAACGGATGTCTCCGTATGGAAAATGTTGGTACATACCTGTGTACTCAACCTAGGAGTCCAAGGTTATGTGCTAAGAGGCCATAATCTGAGGTCAAGGTAAATCTACCTACCTACCTAGGTATGTACCTAGGTACCTACTCATAAGGAACCAAGGCAGGCCCGCAGACCCACTGCACCGCACCCGGGGAACGGGTCACAGTAATCGGTCATGTCCTTGTAACGGCGATTACCTAATTCCACTGCCTATGAAAACTTGTTCGTGACTACCGCGATTCTAGCCAATCATGGCTGTCATATTTTCCTATTACCGAAATTTTTTGTGACGCACCTCCGACTCCGGCTCCGTGTAGGCGACGCGCCAGGACATGAATCGACTCTCGAATGGCTGTCGACGGCGAATTGCCACGAACAATCTCTTTAGAAGCTCAACGCCATTTCGCCGGCACAACTCTTCAGAATGGCTGCCTTCGTATGTTCCTCTACCAATCTCTACCAATCTCAATGCTGTGTCTGTGTCGCACGCAGCTTTCCCGTCCGGTTGTCCACGGAACTTCACTGACAATGCGACTCCAGCGAAGAGCCGTTTCTCTCAATGCCGCCGCCCTTGCGATGCGGTATACCCGGCCCGCGATGGCCCGCAGACGATTGGTGTCGATACCTGCGACTCGATCTCGTACTTTTGTCTCGACCAGCCCCCGACGGCAGCAGGCCTTCCAGTCGCAAATCGATAGCATTTCCAATGCCTCGGCCTTCCAGCCCTCCCTGGCCTCTGCGTCCCGGCTAATCCCCAGACGATTACCGAGAAGATTGTTCAGCGCCATGCAGTGGGCCTCCGCGAAGGAAGAAAAGTGAAAGCTGGAGATTATGTGACACTGTACCTGCCCCTAGCCCGTATCTCCTTTCAGCATTAGTCCATCCCCTCCCGTTGCACTGAACTACTACCCCCAAACACTATCAAACCCCGTCCCGAGGCATATATCGGTCTATTCTGGCTTACGGTCACTAATCCTAGTCCAGTTCTGCGGTCTGCATGACCCATGATAATTCTGCGCCTGTGATATCCAAGTTTATGGAAATGGGCGCCACCTCTGTCAAAAACCCTAAGCAGTTCGTTATGACGTACGTCATCTTTCATTCTGATCATTGATTTTCTCTCTGACTGCTGGCAGGTTGGATCATGATGTACGATGCTTTACCCGAGGGTTCAGGAGAACTAGCTAATACGTCTACTGTAGGTCTCGAATCACAGTGAACAGAACTTGAAGAAGTACGCACGGGTATGTTGCTCCCCTAGCCATCAAACTGCAGCTCCAGGCAAGCTGATTTGAGAGTAACAGATCGAGGAGTTCGCCAAAAAGCATGGGATAGATTTTTGTATGCCGCCATTACCACGAAGGCCCCCTTGCCTATTCCCAAATATACTTGAGCACATGAGACTAACATAGGAAAGATCCCGCTAAACATGGCATCGGGCACCAGATTATGGTGGAAGAGGGGTACGCCTGGCCAGGCACTCTCGCCGTTGCCTCAGATAGTCACACAAATATATTGGGTGGAATTTCTTGCCTCGGCACAGCTATTGTCCGCTCAGACGCCGCAAGCATCCTGGCAACGTCAACAGTATTTTGGCAAATTCCCCCAGTCGCCAAAGTCACCTTTACGGGCATCCTGCCACCGGGAGTCACGGGCAAAGATACGATTCTCGCTCTGTGTGCTATGCTTCAATCCGACGTGCTTAACCACTGCGTAGAGTTCCACGGATCTGAGCAGACTCTGGCAAGCATACCCATTTCTGACCGCTTGACGGTACGTATCAAGAACCTGTTATGCCTATCAATGAAAAGGCGCTTCTTATCTGCCAATGCTAACTGTTGTCACAGTACGTGAACCCTTTGATGCAGAAACGTGGTCACCATAACCTATAGAAATCTGGGCTAGTATGCCATCAAGAACCGTACTAACGTGTTATATGTATAGAATTGCGAACATGACAACTGAGTGGGGAGCTCTATCAGGCAAGTATCCTTTTCCCGCAATCCCAGTCAGGTACTAATGCGTATGGGGTAGGACTCTTCCCCGTTGATGATGCGCTTATCTCATGGTATCGTGCTAGAGCCACAGCTGCAGCCATGTCTGATAGCCCTACCAGGGAGCGTATAAATCATCAAAGGATTGATGAGCTTCTGGAGAGCCGTCTAGTTGCAGACCCCGGGGCTACATACGCGAAGGAGTTCTATCTGAATCTATCGACACTTTCGCCTTTTGTTGCTGGACCTAACTCGACCAAGGTTGCCAACCCCGTGAACAAGCTCGAGTCACAAAACATTGCGATAGACAAGGCCTATCTTTTGAGTTGCACTAATGGTAGGAGTGAGGATTTTGCTGCTGCTGCTCGTGTGTTCCGCGAGGCTGGCAGCGAGGGCAAACCTGCTAAAATCCATCCTAATGTCAAGCTCTACCTTGCACCAGCATCCAGAGCCGAACAGCAAGCGGCGAAAGAGGCTGGAGATTGGCAGGTCCTTGAGCAGTCGGGAGCTGTGATTCTCCCCGCCGGGTGTGGTCCTTGTATAGGTTTGGTAAAGTTATCCTACGCACTTCAAATTTGTTTGCCCAATACTAATATTGGATACAGGGACCGGGCTTGCTCGAGGAAGGCGAGGTCGGCATATCAGGTTAGTCCCTCTAGAGTTCTTTAACATCCCTCCACCCCTTTCCACCCCTTTTCGGACCTCATTTCTGTAGATGCTTCTGAAAAATTGAGTTGAGCTGTTGTCCAATCTTGTAATTACTGACTCTGTGTGAAAAAGCATCGAACAGAAACTACAAGGGACGCATGGGGAGCCCCAAGGCACAGTGCTATCTTGCCAGCCCCGAGGTAGTTGCAGCTAGTGCTATTCAAGGTAAAATTGCTAGCCCTGGTTGGTACATGAAACCCGAAGGTGTTGAGAAGCCCATCATTGGTGAGGGATCCGGCGACTACGCTGCCGACAAAGCTCGCTCTGTCGCAGATGCTTTTGACCAAGTCATCGGGGATCTGGAGAGCATGATCGGGGCCGCTGAAGGAGCTTCCGAAGAAGCGGCGGCTCCAGCAGCTACCGAGGAAGAGAATTTGACAGATATTCTCCCGGGGTTCCCCGAGAAGATCGAGGGCGAAATTGTTTTCTGTAAGTGATTATCACATACTTTCGCGGAGCTATTTTCTAACCGTCGTAGGCGACAGTGACGGAATTAATACTGATGGCATCTATCCCGGCAAATACACATACCAGTAGGCCTCCTAGAGTCATTTAGTTCCCTGTTTGACATATTTCCAATCTCATCGTATCCATTACTAACTTTAATTGCAAATAGGGATGACATGACTCCTGAGCAAATGGCTAAGGTGTGCATGGAGAACTACGACACGGAGTTTGGCAAAATCATCAAGCCAAATGATGTGCTTGTAGCGGGGTCATCTTTCGGATCAGGAAGCAGTAGAGAACAGGTCGGTTTCTTGTCAATACACACTTCTAAGCTTCAACATGAGTCACTAATATAGTTCTAGGCCGCCACCTCGATCTTAGCCAACCAGATACCACTAGTGGTGGCTTCATCATTCTCATCGATTTTTGGTCGTAACAGTGAGTGGCCTATGGGACACGGTTGCCTATCCCGGATTTCGAGCTAATGGAATCACTACAGGCATAAACAATGCTCTTCTTACACTCGAGCTACCGAAATTAGTCGAGCGGCTCCGTGAAGCGTTCAAGGACGACGCAGAGAAGCCCCTGACTCGCCGCACTGGGTGGAAGCTGCTTTGGGACGTTCGTCGCTCTAAAGTCACCATTACACAGCCGGACGGCACCTCATGGGAACAAAAGGTGGGCGAGATGCCCCCTAGCGTCCAAGAAATTGTCGCCAAGGGAGGTGTGGTCAAGTGGGTGCAGTCTAAAATACGCGCCGGGGACATATAAATAACGTTACATGCATGTCTATAGTAAATATATTGTTCAGATCTGGAAAGGGGGTTGGACGTTTATTCTAAAGTCAAAGCCACCCAAGTCTCTGGTAACTCGAAGCGATATCGGACGTGCCCATGGAGGTGGATATATGCATATGCGTATGCAAGGGTCATGAGATTTGCAATTAGCAACTACTTACCTCCCTAAGGGGCAACAGCAAAGTTTCTCGATGTATTTCTACATGTATTTCTACATGGAACAGCCTTGGAAGTGACGCACCACCCGCATCTCAAGCTCGTAAGGAAGGTACTTAGGTACATATTTTATTGGGGGCAACAGCGCTCATGGTGGCACCATTGATGGCTGCTTTTCTCAGGTCGTGACCAAGATGTAGTAGTCTGTCTCACTGAGCTGGCCCATCAACCTAGTAAGACAGCGAATAAGTCACCCGAAAAGTGCATCATGTCGGTGCCAAGGCTTTTATACGGCACGGCGTGGAAGAAGGAAGCCACAGGCGACCTCGTCTTCAAGGCATTGAAAGCCGGATTCCGAGGCGTCGACACGGCGGCTCAGCCCCGTCACTACAATGAGGCCCTTGTCGGCGCCGGCATCAAAGAGGCCATAACCAAGGGCATTGTAAAACGACAAGATCTTTTCGTGTGTAACCCTCGTTCTATGCCTACCTAGTCCGATGTAAGAGCTAAAAAACGAGGTGAGGCGGCGCTAAATATTGTTTCTCCTCGCAGATTCAGACCAAGTTCACTCCAGTCGGTGGACAGGACCCCCACAACATGCCCTATGACCCCAGGGCGCCGCTGACAGAGCAAGTCCACGCGTCCGTGGCCTCGTCGCTTGCGAATTTCATATTCGACGAGGAGGCCAACAGCGCGTACATTGACAGCCTGGTACTGCACTCGCCGCCGTCTCGGCATTTCTCGGACCTGCTGGAGGTCTGGAAGGCCATGGAGACGTACGTCCCGCATCGCGTCAAGCGGCTCGGCATCTCCAACACAGACCTCGACGTCGTCCGTAGACTCTGCACGAGCCCCGACGTGCGCGTGCGGCCGGCGGTAGTGCAGAACCGCTTCTACCCGGCCACGCGCTGGGAGGTCGATCTGCGGGCGTACTGTCGCGCCCAGCGCATCGCGTTCCAGACCTTCTGGACACTGAGTGGGAACCCGGAATTGCTGCGCAGCAACCCCGTGCGGAAACTGGCCGAGAGTGCTACTGTCAGCGCTCCCGTCGCTCTGTACGCCCTCGTGCTAGGTCTGGAGGGAACCACCGTGTTAGACGGCACCCAGAGCGAGGAGCATATGGCCGAGGACCTTAAAGTGAGTCAGATAGTGGATGGTTTCGCGCAGAGCGAGAGGAGTCGAGATACCTGGGTGACGTGTCTCGATGAATTCAAGGCCATCATCGGAGAATCGGAGTAGTTAGTTAGTTACATGTCTTTGTTGTCAATGAGACACGGTGAGATTGAGATGGCACAAGATATGGAGATGACTTATACCTGAAGACGTGCTGTACAAACGGTAATTGTAGTGCTGAGTGTGTGATATGGTTCACCTCTTACTTACTTTACCTTACCGATACCATCTACTCAACTAGGCTCACTCACCTTAGAAGTTTTCAAATAATCGACGTCTTATTACGTACCCGAATGTCTTCTCATTTTTCCGTAATTTTTTGGCTCTTTCTCTGTCTTACTATACCTTCTATTAGTCGTCTGTTAGTCATAGATTTACGTTCCTCAAGCTTTGATGAATAGTGTCGCTGCTATCTTGTTCAATAGAATGCTTAGGAGGTAAGAAGAAGGAGGCATTAACCAGCCATATGCAGTGGCACACCAATACTGGCTGTGAGGTCCACCTCCACAAAAAGGCCCGCCCCCAGTCCAATATGACCTCCACAATTGCAGCGAGCGAGCGAACTTAATCGTCCCCATCGCACATAAAACCCACAGCAGGCATCGCACCGCAGGGATCGCATTCAGACGTTTGCTCGAGAGTGCATGATAACTCGCAGGGTGCTCGAACATTCGGTCTGAGCACAGAAACAAAAAAAAAAAAAAAAAAAAAGGGGCGTGTGTGTCTGTGATCTTGTCTCGTCTTTTTAAAGCGACACCCGTTGGCCAAGCTGCCAAGACAGGGATCTCAGCGCCCGCCCACGAGACCAAGTACCATATACACAACGCCAGGAAAAAGACAAAGTCAATACCGAGCTCCTGGGACGGAGCGAGGCAGAGAGAGATATCTAGGAAAAGGTGTGGTTGCGCGACCGACCGCCATCTGAGACGACGCGCGGACGGGCGCCGGTCCTTCAGCGAATGACAACTACCGCTCCCTGGGCTGATCTGACGACAAAGCAAACGAGTGCGCCCAACAACTCGCGCTCCCATTGAAACCTGGGAACCGGTTGGAGTTGGAGCTTGTCTGTGGTGTTGCCCACCTGTTTTGTCCACCCTATTCCATCTTGCAGCTATAGGCTATACTTAGCCAAACAGCCGTGCTCAACGAGCTACTACATACGCAACTCATCACACAGGCCCTTTTTTTTTCTTGTTAATTCTTGGAATTCTGATCGTTGTTGTTGTTGTTGCCTAGTCTTGTAGGAGATTTTCTCAAATACTACCGGCAAATCGTTTGCATTTGTCAATTGGGGCGAGAGAGAGAGAGAGAGTAGAGATAGATCCTAGGAGAAAAGACGGAGCATACCGAACTCCTATCTCGCCTTGCGTTCCTGGTCATACGGGACAACAAGACCTGTTTGGTGGGTTAATCGAACTTGTACGGCGTGCGTGCCCCGAACGAGGGAGGGACAAGACAAGACCGACTTCACCTCGACTCTAGCAAACACCGTGAACTCCCCTGTCTCTACGTGTCTCCCTCCTTACCTGTGAGGTCGAGATACAAGTGAGATTCTGACGCCTTGCTCAAAGGTGACACAGTTTCAGAAGTGTATCTCGCAAGGCATAATATTGTGTGTTTTTCTACCTTCGCAGAATTTATCCTCTTTTCCGCACCTACGCCGCACGAGGACCAAAAAAGTCCGTGCTAATAGGTGACGAAGGGGGGGTGAGCGAAGGTAAGCAAAAACTCGGTGTGAAGCGTCACATCTGTCAACGTGCGCCGCAGGAAAAGCCGGTTTCCTGAAGCAAAGCCGACCAAGCGAAACGAACGAGCAGTGCCGTTGTGGGGGAGGACCCAACCTATCCCGAGAGGAGCTAGAGGAGAGCCAGAGCTAGTTCCAGTTGTTCGTCAGTCACTCTGTCGGTGCGGGTTTGGTCGGTCTTCTATCGCTACACCAGATAGGAAAGGAAAGGAAAACCGTACGACGGACGGACGACGCGCAAGGTAAACATGTCGTACCCCACAGGTTCGCATGACACGGACAGGCCCGATGCGAAGGCAACAGAACAGCCGTCGTCGCCGTCACCCTCCGCCAATAATGCCAATGCCAATGCCAATGCTGGTGCAGATACCACTAGCAGCAGCAGCAGCACAAAGCCACAAACTTCTGTTCGTGACGCGGCGGCGCAGTCCCCCGAGACGTACGAGGACGAGCACGTGCACAGCGTCTATGAGTCTATTGCGGGCCACTTCAGCTCGACGCGGTACAAGCCGTGGCCCTTCATCGCGTCGTTCCTGCGCGAGCGCGTGACCGCCTGGGTCCGTCGGGCTCGACGTGGGCTGCGGCAACGGCAAGTACCTAGGGGTGCGGGAGAGCGGAGACGTGCACATCGTAGGGTCGGACCGGAGCCCGTCGCTCGTGGGCATCGCGCGGCAGCGCGGATTCGACGTCGCCGTGGCGGACGGCCTCGCGCTGCCCTTCCGCGCCGGGTGCGCCGACTTCGTGCTCTGCATCGCCGTCATCCACCACATGTCGACGCGAGAGCGGCGCGTCGACGCCCTCCGCAAACTGCTCGCGTGCGTCAGGGCCGACGGCGGGCAGGTGCTCGTGTACGTATGGGCGCTGGAGCAGAGCTCGAGCCGCAGGGGCTGGGACGCGAACTCGGCGCAAGACCAGCTCGTGCCGTGGGTCATGAAGGCCAACCAGAACAAGCCTAAGGGGGACAAAGACAAGGACAGCGGTGGTAACGCGGGCGTCGACACGACGTATGAGAGGTTCTATCACCTTTACCGCGAGGGCGAGCTCGAGGAGGACCTGCGTGCGGCCGGGGGCAGGGTCATAGAAAGCGGGTATGAGAAGGATAATTGGTGGGTGATAGGGGGTCACGGGGACGAGGAGGCGAAGCAGCAGCCATAGACGGCACGGCGCCCGCCTCCTGCTGTAGGTCCCTACGCTCTACCAGCCAACCAAGCTGCCTATCAATATTGCCTATCTCCCGACTGACCTGCTTGGCCACCTCTCACCCGCCCACCAGTGACTGACTGACTGCGCTGCGTGAAGCCTGCCCAAGCGGTCTACGGTACACTACGGCACAACTACATGATACTGACGCATTGCACTGTCTCCCCCCTCTCCTCACTACAACGTTTGATTCTAGACGGGTCCTGAGATAGGGGCATGCATGAAAGAAATAGGTGCTGTAGTGTAGATCTCTCGGATCTTACATGCGCAAGTTTAGGCAATCACGCGGGGACTACGTTACTGGTTTCTGGGCAATGTAGCACCTTGTTGTAGGCACGACATAAGAAACGTTACAAATGAACTCATCACACAAGAGAGAAATGAAATGGGGAGCGAGCAGATAGCTACAGTACGCACGTAACGCCGAGGAGCCTCGAAAGGAAGGGCAATCAACACATCGTGTCGTATCTAGTGGACAGAACCATGATTTTTGTTGGCTCTTTGACTTATCATATTATTGTACATGCATACTTTGAGCCTTTTTCCATCCTTTCGCCCTTCTATTCCTTCCTTGGTCTTGTATCATTTTCGAGTTGCGTTTCCTGTAACGACACGCCCCCTCCTCGTAACCAAAAATGCCTTCGGAAGAATCGGAAGACAAGAACAAATCAATTCACACAGACAAATAAAATTCGTTTCCCAAACCATACTCATTACGCTTAAGCAAGATACGCCTCAGAGACAGTCTAACGCAAAGATAACCCCTAGAACCCGAAGGATCGAAAAGGAGGAGGGTGAAAGGAGAGAGAAGAACTCAAATAGAACAAAGTAGTGGAGAGAGAAAAGAAAAGGGAAAACCAGTGATAAAACAAGGAGAAGAAAATTAGAAGTAAGCTAAGAAAGGCATCGTGACTCGACTTTTCGCCTCCGTGGCTTTCCGCGATCATTTCAACTCGGATTGGCTCTGCTTTGTAAAATTTTCGTTCTTACTTTCTCTCTCCTCTCCGGAAACCCTGACTATCTGTGTGTGATGATGCGATGCGATGTGATGATGTGATGTAAAGAGGGTACGTTTAAATAAACAACCACATTTGCCAGGGATTCCCCTCCTTCTTCGATGCCTGATAGACGCCCAAGAGGAGTAAAGTCCAAAAAACGCAGAAAAGAAAGAAAGCAAAAGACCAAAGAAAAAAAGACAGAAGAGCACGCCACCCTAGTCCTTCAGCTCCCTGCATGGGCCCCCAATCCAGATTTAACCCCCCCAAACCCAACCAACTACCGACCCGCTTCCCTAGACTCCTGGAGTTGTAATAACAAAAAGGGTTAAAAGGAAAATCGAAATTATGTAATGAGCTAACCTGCTTTCTGTTTTGCTTTTTCTTGTCTTGTTTTTCTCTTACGGCCTCGGCCGTCCTAGTAACAGTCCCCGTTCGAACGAAGAATATGCAGAACCTGCATATTCGTGTCATGCGAATGAGTGCTGGGGAGCAGGTGACTACGAGGACCTGAAACAAAGGACCGAGAAAAGGGCATAAAAAACAAGAAAATTGCAACGCAGCCTAACGAAAACGAGGAGACCTTGAAAACTCTCCCTTTCCTTAATCTTTCTCTTCTCGTAAAGACGCGTATAGTGGTGGTGCGAAATGGAAGATGACGTTTCACTTTGTTTGCTCCATTTCTAGGGGGAAAGTCTCATGCTTCTCTTGCCCGCTCTCGTTTTCCCCTTAAGCAGTATCCCAGTTGCTGATCGATGTGTGTCGTAATGGTGTGATAATGATGCCAAGTGTAGTAGAATGCTTACTCCGATCCGATGCAGAATTCCAAGTTTCTCTTGTGGTTTGTGTCGTCCATGTAGACATGCCAATTGCAGAGAACAGGCCGATTTCGGGCGACGTCCATTGGTGTAACGCCAAAATGTCCTCTGCAAGACGTATCTCGATGCCTCCAGGACGAGAGATCAACAAATGTAAACCGGTGCTGTTATTGCTGCTGCTGTTGTTGTTGTTGCTGTCGTTTCGCTGCTGTATGATTGGGGATATAATTCCTCGATGCTGTTTTGAACCCGGTCTTGTGAACGCCTCCAAATTCCAAATTCATCCTCGTCTTTATTGTAGTCTAAGCTTTTCCTCGCCTTCCCGTACTCAAATTTCTACAAAACAAGGTTCTAGCCTCCTTCAACGTTCATCGTCTGGAGTGTGGGTGGTCGTACGGCTCTGGCGGTCGCTCGAGGTGCCTGCGCCTACTCGTTTCGTAGGGCATAGTCTCTGGGCTCCTTCGTCTCTTAGAGCTCGCCGATGCCGGATCGATTGGCGGGTAGCCGAGCGGTGGCATGTAGGGCCCGGGACTTGCTGTAGCACTATGAACTGGGCTTGCGCTCGGTACTCCTACTGAATAGGCTGGTGTGCTGTATGGGCTAACACCAGTAGTAAGTTCTGCAACGCTTGGGAGCATTCCTGGTCGTGGCGGCGGGTTTTGAGTCTGAATGGGAGCGAGGTGCCCACCGCTATGCGGATGGGAATACCCGTACGCAACCTCAAGATGCTCAGGAGGCGGTAGGTGATGCGTGGGAAGACTTTCCCTTCGCACGAGGGGGCGAGCTGGGGGGAGTGCGGTGCCCCGACCATAACCTCTACTATGACCGACGTCTCGTGAGATACCCCCTTGTGATGATGAGTGTGCATGTCGTGATGAAGCTCTAGCGCCCCCATGGGTGGTCTCTAAAGTTTGGGCGGATAGAGAAAAAGGTGTTACTCCTGCTCGCCGAGCCATATCCTGTTCTCCAAGTTGCCAATGCATCGCCTCGGCCGCACGCCATGGTATTGCCATTTCCTCTGCAACTTCGCCCACATCTCGGGTTTGAATCTACTTCCCAAGTTAGTATCCCATCTTATCTGCTCTGCGTAGTCTGTTCGTCTCTCAAGCAGCTACAAAAGGCAAGGGCTGAGGTAGTTGAGCCTCCCGTTTCTGTGTGGGCATACCTCTCGTACAATCTCGCCAGCTTGTTCTTCCGCTCTTCGTCCCATTCGCTCCGCCTCTCGAGATAGTTCTGGTAGTGAAGACGACAACTTATGGCGCTCCGGCCCGGTAACCGCTTAGAGATGTCCTCCCACTTCATTCCGCTTCCTCGAAGGTCGATGATCAATGCGTCTTCCTCCGCCGACCACTTGCTCTGCTTCTTTGCTGGCGCTTCCGAAATGTGGGGCGCCATTCCGCGCTTGCTGACAGTTCCTGCTACCATGGGGGCTGCTCCTCCCAGGTGAGGAGGTGCTGCGTATAAGGGAGGTCCGTAAGGCGCCGTCGTCGTAGCCGCCGGGCCCGCGGAAGCCGGTACGGATGCGGATCGGCTTTGCTGGGATGAGGGTAATGAGGACTCATTTGAGTCGGAGACCTTGATTAGAGAGGCGATATCCACGATGCCGGTAGATCGCCTATAAGGCCGTGATTAGGCTGGTGAGACTGGTGTTCATGGAAACGTCGATTGTGTCGCTGGTATGGTCGACTTCAACCGTGACGTTTTTGCCTGTATCCCCTCCTATGCCGCTGTGTTCTTGAGAAAATGTTCTAAGCAGACTACTGATGATGTTGACTGCAATAGTGTAAGTCCTATCCGCCTTTTGATTTTTTTGATTTTTTTTGGTATCTTCTACCTAGGCAATGGTAGGGTAGACAGAGGTGATGGTAGCTAAGCGAGTAGTTGGGGGCAGAAATAGTTGAGGTTAAACGAGCGAGTTTAAGGGCGCTTAGGGTATCACGAGAGAACTATTAGATAATGTTGGGATTGTTTGAAGGTTTCGGAGACTTGGTTATGGAAGACCTCCTGAGAGAGCCAAGATAAATGTCAGTGAAGCGTGGTCGCGTTGCTAGGAGCTGTCATCATGATTGGGCGTACTTCCACCAATGAACGTTGTTATGACGACCTGAAAAGCGTTGAACAACGAGGCGGCGCCAGTGTTAATACGTCAGTCTAGTTGGGTTACCGTCAAGGGTTTCGCCAGCAAGTGGAACATTTGTAACGGTCATGATAATCTAGGGAGAGCCATTGCGGGAGAAGAGTGTCACAAGAGGGGCCACGTCGGGTGTGCAGCGTATTCTAGACATCAATAGAGAAGAGAAAAGCTAAAACGAAGTCCTTTTTAGAAAGCAATGGACAGCAAGTCAACGAAAATTATGTGGTGGTCGTGGTGGTAGGTGGGGGACTCTGAGAGGCCAAGCATATCGAGAAAGCCTTAAAGTAAACCAAAGCATTGCAAGTACCAGGTGAGGAAGTCCAAGCGGGAGCAGGGGAGGGGTGTACTGAGTACGAAAACAAGTGGTGTAGGTATCCAAACATTCAAATGTGGACCCAGATCCAGTTCTAGACAGCAGTTATTGTGTGTCAGTCCGTCAGGTATTATAAGATCACTCAGTCGGGTTGTTGGAAGGCATTGTTGCGTAGCGTACCACTCACCAGACTAAGGGCAAAGAGGCATCACGCTACTGGGCAAGCAATGTATGAGTCGGTGAGACAAAGTTCCCATGTAGGGCAGAGCCGTCCAGGTCAGCCAAGTTACTGTAGTAGGGTTCAGACGCTGGTGCTTCAGTTCCCTCTAAAATGGGAATTAGAGGCTTGAACATACGGCTTGTTACCCACGAGCTATAAACTGGGGCTGATTACATGGCCACGAAAGCATGCATGAGCTCGCAGAGAACAATTCACCGGCTGGCACACTAGATACATGGAGAACGGCAGATTAATGACGCAACTAGAACGGCGAACCGAAGAAACGCAGCGGAAACCAAACGAACGTAGGTACCGCGCGTGTCCTGAAGCTCCATGAACATCTGGCCGGGACAAGGGTAACACCGGGAAGAGCGTCAAGGAGTTGCCCTGATGTTGGGACACGACAGCAAGAACCGGGAGATAGAGTATAGGGTTCTAGGCTTAGGACGTAGATCAAGCAAGACACCATGCCACTATGCACAGAGCATGTCCACGATCTGAAGACATTGGACGAGCGGTCATCCTGCGCCATGGTGGGAAGCACAAGGCTTATTAGATAGAAGAGAGGATGTTCGGGGGAGGTCACATCAGTCGAACGATCAGTTCCAGAGGTCCCAGATAAACAGATCTAGTGGCGGTGGCTGCTATGAAACTCTCTCGTGAGTGGAGACCATGAAACCGACAACCCTATGCTATGCTGGTGCTGCTGATGCGCATGGCGGATATAGCTTGGCTGCTGACGATGATGCCAGTCGGCGCTGCACTAGGCTCAACTACGGCAGCATCTTTTGACCTAGCCGGCGCCGCATAGGGCGAGCGACGGAGCAGCATCACAGCAGGGGGGCGCACACAGAGAGTGAGAGAGGCAGAAAGCTATTAAGTCAGATATTTAATTTGCAGTTCGCTGTGCTGTGCTGTGCGGACTGCGTGCGCAAGTGTGTGGGGGTAACAGTAGCGACTCGTTTGCGCGCCTAGTTGTATGGCAATGATCCTGGCACAGCTATGTGCAAATTAGTCTGCGTGGGCGGCGCATGGTTCAGGCAGGCGGGCGGGCGTGTGGGCGTGTGGGCGTGTAGGCGTGGGTGGTGGATGGCAGATGGTGGATGGTGGATGTGGTGGTGAGATCGGGGAGCGTTAACCGCAGAAGCCAACTGTTTGGCGGTGGGTGCTTTGTCCCTCGAGTTCCCAGGAAAAATCCCCGCCCGGCATCTCCTCCGGCACAATATACCTTGTCTGATTGCCAACCCGCTGCGGCCGCCATGAACAAGGCTTTGTTGCCTCGGATGCGGGAAACGGGGCTTCTTTTTTTTTTTTTTTTCTCTTCTCTACTTGGACTTGAACTCGACGTCTGTGCGGGCCTCATCTACATCATCATCCCCTCATCTAAATAATGGCACCTCATTCAGCCTGTCTTGCCCAACACAGATCACACAATGCCTGTAAGACGAGCCTGGTCTCAACAGCGCTCGCTGGCCTGGACAGAAGAATGCGCGCAGGGAGATGACGTCCACAGAGAGACAAGCCGTTCATGCCCGGCCGCCGGGAATTACGTTTCTTTGGGTTGGGAGTGAACTGGCGGTCAGTTATCATGCACACCAGAAATGCACACCAGAAATGCACACCAGAAACACACACGCGCGCGTGCGCAAAGCAACTTGTCAAGGAAGTACCCATCCCTTGTTCTGCACCAGGAACTAGCGTGTCTGATTGTTTTAACTGCCATGAACCACGATCGCCCTGGCTTATGCGGACGGATTGTCATTGGAAAAGCCCACACCCCCGGTGCTCCATCCTCGTACATGATACTTATGCCTGACAACTGCAAAGGCGCAAGCACAGAGCCCTGCTGCGGCTTTACTTTGACCGTATCTTGTCCCAGATGTCCCAGGTATGGGGACTGCCCGCCACTCCTAACCCGACAAAGAAGCGAAGAACGGTGGGTTGCGTGTTCACTGTCTAAATCGGAAAGTCCAGATGAGAAACTTAACGGCAGAGACGATGCCGGTAATGACGAGCCTAGCGTAGACAAACAGACAGGGCATGCAATGCACCACCTGTGGTGTTCGTACGATAATTACAGCAAGCCAAGCCTCCAGAGTACCTCATATTCCGATATGGTGTAGGCAGTGCCTTGCACCCAGCATACAAGTCACCCCAAGGGTCCAATTGAAGCTTCATTCATTCAAATAGAGAAGGACTCTCGGCACCTTGTCCCTGTCCTTCATACCCGAAGCAGATAGTGCAGTAACCGAAACGTGTGACAAGGGTAGATGGTTGATCGTCGACCGGCCTTTTTAGCTGTTGCTGCCCGAGCAAAACGGGATCATCACCGATTCCTATACTTCCGTTTGTGGATCATAATCATAACTTTTATAAGATTGACATTCCATGACTTGCAAACGACAATGGGCGTTCTCAACTCTTCCCACACCTCAGATCCGGAAATGCGGAAGATGGGTGACACTGCCGTTGCGGGCGAGAGAGACGGAGAGATAGTCCTCTTGCCCATCATGCACCTAGTGAGTTGGTGGCATGAAGACGCTGCCGGTGCACGACTTGGTTTTCCAAAGTGACAGGTAGGTCTTCTCAAAATACCTCAGCGTTTCATCTCGTATAGTGCTTACGATAGTACCTGTATTTGATACAAGTCCTCTCTTGATAAGGCTATCGTCCTAGGGATGAGTTGTGGCACTGGGTGCGACACGAGGTCAAGTGAGGCAAGGCGCATGTGCCTATGTCTTTTGCCATGTACTCATCGCGTGTTCTGGTAGTTGACTAAAGCCAACCAGTGAATCTCAGGACCACCCAGTTGGGCTCTAGACCAGCCATGATCCAACCATGACCACGGCCCGGTTTTAGAAACCTCCACTCTTCACCCGCTTCATCAGACCCGCCAAATATTCAGCTGCGTTGGCCTTGCATCAACGGCTGGACCTGGTAAACAACCTGCATACACTGGTACGATGGCTGAGCGATCTGTGATCTAAATCTACAGTATGCCACCGTTACAACGTCACGCTGGCAGATTGTTTCCAGCACGGACGTCAGGCTGCATATTCGCTACCAAAACCTTGTTCTCTGCTTTAACGTATTGGGTCGCAGCGGAGCCCTTTAACCGTCTTTGGCACTGAAGATTTTTTTGCTTGTGTCATGTATAGTACGGCTAGATGGGGCAGATGGATATAATTATCTTCTGCTCAACACCAATGCCGAGTACCGGTCAGGGCAAAACAGGGCAAAAAGGGACAGCTAGGCAGTTAGGCAGGTAGGTAGGTAGGTTGACGGCAGCGCGTGGCCGTCCGTCGACACTTGGAAACAAGAGAGCGGTGAGCGGGTGCAGGCTCGTGACTAAGTGCCATCTCTCATATACTGGGCATTAATACGAGACATCTTTGGATGAACTCCGCCTGTCTGGGGAGAATGGAGAGCAGGAAGCTATAGGTAATACATGGGGAGATATGGGTAGGTAGGTACGTAGGAAGGTACAGTAGGTAACTGAACGGCAATTTGGACCAGGCGTAGGTGTTGGACTGAGTCCTCAAAGTCGCATTATTTCATATCGTTGAAAGTGCCGACGAACCAACAATGATGTCGGGCCGGGCGCCTTGACCTCGAACGCCTCCTGTTCGCCAGCTGGTACTAAGATGGCGGCATGGGTTAAATGACCTGTCCAGTCGGACAAGTCACTAGGGCGTTTATACTGAACAGTTTCCATGCTGTTGCAACTACAAATCTGCTTCGTTTGCTTGGCCGTGAAGTCATTGGCCCCAGTTCCCGTTTACCCCCGGTTCTTTAACTCGCAAGCTGAAGGTCAGAGCTACGCTACGCCGACAGCATTGGTACCTGATAAGGATAGCACTGCACGATAGAGTAGTGCAGATGCGGTCTGCTAGTCTAGAGCATGTGGTGTCTGGAATGGGAGCCGGGTGGGTAGTGTACTCAGTAGGTAGGGTCCTGGGAGGAGGGTAGCAGGAGGAGGTGAGGCGTGTTGGTATCCGGCGGCCGTCGTGTTTCCCCCGCGGTGGCCTCTCCACGACGACGGACGTGTACTACTCTACTGTACTGTATTTCAAACCAGAGGTGATAGGGGGCGATGATGATGAAAGTCTCGATGCTGCGAAGAAGCTGTCGTGTAGCAACGAAATTGGAGACTCATATCGACGTTACAAACGGCGGCATCCAATGAGGAAATGACATCGGCGCTGTTGCTGGTGACACGCGACGGCAGGCGGAAGGATCTCGGCTCCTGGGCCAGAGCTGGGCCTGGTCTTGTCCTGGACAGGACCTGGGCGAGCTGGGGTCTCTGTACTGTAGGTACGGATCGGCAGTCATGGCCTCGTGCATGGAACAAGAACAAGAGACGCCTGCAGCAGCCAGGCAGACGACAATGGGGTAACCACGCGGCTCTGAAACAAAGTGCAGGTGCTTTGTTTGCTGTGACGGTACCTACTACTAGGTACCTACGGTACGCTATACATACAAACATACAACCTGTACACAGGCATAGTAAGAGGTAGGTAGCTTCCTCCTGCGAACTACCTACCTATGTACCTACCTACCTACCTACCTACCTACCTACCTAGGTACTGTACTTGTTACTGCAGTGGTATATGTAACCTGGCGTGCGTGTAAGAGGTAGGTGCTTGATCCTTTGCAACTCGGGAAAGAATGAAATGTCATCGATGCAGCGGGCGAGTGCGTCATATCATCGTCTGTTGCCTCTCACTGTTGAAGAGTTTGATAGGTGCCACCTACAGTCATAGTACTCAGTAGTATATACTCAGTAAGGTACCTTCTATAATGCAGCGCCAATACCGTATCTCCTGGAGACACATGATAGCTCAGAGTATCAGTAGTAGGCTTCCATCCACTATTTCCCTACCGTACCTACCTACTCAGTAGGCAGTATTCTAGGATGAGTACGTTCTAAAATCCTGGCAGCAATTATATCCTAGGCTATAGGGATAATCGGTATATACCTCGGTAGGCATGCTATAATCTCGCCAAGTTACATCGTAATGTAGCATAGGATTGAATACCACTCGGGGTACTCCAGTAGTGTAGGTACGGCCGACAAGCTAGGGACTTAATTAAATCGATTGACGATGGTTCAGTCTAGAGGCCCGTTTGGGTGGGTGGACCAAACAAGAAATGGATATCGCGAGTGCCACGTTTTACCAACTAAGCACTTATTTGCACCACCCTAATCTGGCTCAAGATTGCATTAAGAGGCTAATTAGCAGACAATTAGCAGACAATTCCCGACGTCGGTCGTTCATCTCGTCAAGTCGCCTTGCACTTTGAATCACCCATTGACTCATCCGTTCATCCGCCAGTTTTAGTCCCGAGGTCATCCAGCAGAGCACAGCACAGCACAGCACGGCACAGCACAGCCACAGCAGCGGTCGGGGACAATAGCCACATTTGTTCGCTTGCTGTGCCTCGTTTCGGTAGCTGTGCCCGACTTGTTTGCTTGTTTGGACACGCAACAACAGGGACTGGGGTGGCTTCAGATACCAACACCCAAGTCGCTTACACTAACACCCACCATCACGACTGCATCTCAATCACACAAACTTAGCGCTGCCGAGGATTATACGAAGACACATAGCTACACAGTTAGATCCTCTTGTACTGCGAACGTGGCCGATCGTTTGAGACACCTCACGCAATAACTGCTACACACAAGCCGAGGAGGACACTGACTACCAGATAAGGAGTCCATGGGAGTGTGAGTCGGGCCCGTTCGGTTAAGACTGTTAAAGCCATCAGCCCTACGTGGACACGCCGCAAGTCGGGAGAGAAGACATTCCTGTTTGAGCAAAAAAAGCAAGCAGACAGGCAAGTAGGCAAGCAAGGCAAGGGTCCACGACGCACAGCGCCAATAGCTTGTCGTCCAGCCACGTTCACGCACACGTCGCTGTTGTCATCTTACATACCTACCCTATCTACCCTCCTACGTACGTACAGTAGTAGTAAACATGGCCGATGTCCCACTTCTCGTCACCTCGGAGAATTCCTCCTCCGAGAGGCGAATCACGCCGTCATGGTCCATAAGTCAGCTAAAGAGCAAGCTCGAGCCTATCACGGGCATACCGCCGAGCTGCCAGCGCCTGAAGTTGAAGACTTCGGCCAACGAGACCGTTGCTATCGAGGCGCAGGATGAGGATGCCACGCTGCTGTCCAACTTTCGCTTAGCCCCGTATGCTGAATTACAGGTAAGAGATATACCATATGTACCCCGGGCCACTATTTTCCGTTGTCCCCTAGACGGTCACCGGGGAGCGATGATCGTGCAGCTATGCTATCTGCTAGAGAACTGCCGACGCTAACATCCCTGAAGATCATCGATACTCGGCCACCCGGCGCTAGGCTGAACTTCAATGACACATCCAACATCGAGAAGTATGTCATGCCTGTGGAAGAGTACGAAAGGAAAATGGATTCCGTGCTAGCCTGGAAGAAGGCCGAGAAACTGGGTCGGTTCAACCCTGATGCTCCCAGTCTTGAGAAGGCCAAGGTGGATGCCAACGAGCACGAGATCAAAAGTCGAGGCATCGAGCCTGGAAAGCGATGTCGGATAGGTGGGGATGATACGCGTAGAGGCGAGATCAAGTTTGTTGGCGAGGTCAAGGAGATACCTGGCACTTTGGGTGCTTGGGTCGGCGTTCATCTCGACGAACCGGCTGGGAAGAATGATGGTAGTATAGGAGGCACTCGGTACTGGGGTGCCGAGTCGTCGCTCAAGCATGGCGTGTTCGTCAGGCCAGAGCGAGTCGAGGTTGGTGATTGGCCACCCCTCGACGATTTAGAGGACATGGAAGAGATATAGTCCGCATTAGACTGGTTCGTCCGTCGTCTGGTAGACGGCAAAACCGCTGGCCGCATGAATGTTAGCATGGAGCACCCTTCTTCGGACGCGGCTAATATCCTGGATCCAATGCAAAAGACAATCTCGTCGTAATCTACTCTACTTCAGACTTTCTCTAGTCATTTCGCAGTCCGTATTGGGCCCGTACTGCACCCACTTGCCGGAAATATCACGACGACTTAATCCCGCCTCACTCTTCCATAAATATATCTGGTCTGTCCAGTCTAGACCGGCACCAATATTGTTATTTCGCTCTCTCGAGACTACAAAGCTGCCAACGTATAGTCGCATGCATTTAGCTCGAGATCTCAAGAGCAATAATACCCCACTTCAATGTCACATAATGGTATCCGTCATTGGGGCTTGATAATGATACCTTACGTAGCTTTGCATATAACAGCAGCAAACCCCTATATACCATTCCAAATATGAAGTCGTCATTGGTATACTTCAGATAGGAACAAGGGCCGTGCTATACTAAATAATATCCTCTACCAACATTCACTCTGGTACGCAGCGTGCTGTTGGTACAATTCCAAGATGGCCTACTCTGACCCCTTGCTCCGGAACCCATCAAAGCCCACCGGCAAATGTAGGTCGGCAGCAACTACTAGTTAAGTCCCTAATGCAACAAACTACTACGTAACCCCCCCTGTTAAACAGACCTTGTTGTGTATTCTGCAATACGCAGCTATACCCTGGTCTAGTTGAATACATAGCCAATTTGCCTTCAGTTAAAGGAATATGCAAACGCGTTTACAATATTCGCCTTATACACGCCCTTGTTGTCTAATAAGACTACTTAGACTACTTAGACTACTTAGACCTTACTAGAGTAACGCGTTTAACTTTTATAGATAAAAAGACCTCGATTGTAAAAGCAATATCCTTCGAAGCATTTGAAGGCAGGAGATTCTAAAATGAATACATCAGACCCAAAGACTCCAAGTACCTCCGCTTTATGACCTTACCAAATAGCGTATAGCGCAGTATACAATACCTGGCAAGGTACGTTTTACTAGGCACGGAGGTTGTAAGGACATGCAGTTAACTACACTACTGTACAATAGTCCTTGGGAGATCTGACATCAAAGAAAAAAGGCGCTGAAAAGCGGGACGAACCTACAGTACTTCGGCCGCGTATCTGTGGTCAGCGCAGCAGCGGAAGGATTGTGCTTGGTGCCGGGGTTACACGCTAGGATTCCGAACCTGCCGACGAACCAATACCGTGCTGCGCGAGGGATTTCGAGGATCACCCGCCCCATGCAGCCGAGCAGCGTTTATGCATGTAATGAAACGCGGCGACCACCGCCGAGCGTCCCTTTTTGCCTGGTCTCTCATCTAAAATCAAATGCACGGGCTTACGTATGTGAGATGATGGCTGAAGAGAGGCGTCTCAAGGTGTTACGATGAGCTAGTCTGTCTATAGGCAGTGCAGCCAGGAAGAATTTTTTCCTTTTTGATCTTCTTTTTTTTGATTCTGATTTGGTTCCTTGGGAGAGTTGGGAAATCCGGGGTGTACCTATACCGGTATTGAAATATAAAAAGGTTGCAGGGGTGCGCGCATATTGGTATGAGGGCAACTTGAATCAGCGATGATTCTTAAACACGTTTGAGATGTCTCGAGAAGTCAGGGCAATCCGTGCCGGTAATGGGAACATCTATCAACTTGATCAGAGGCCTCCTGCTAACAAAGAGTTCATGCGATATACTCGCTCTCGCTAAACTGAATTAGTTTGAAATCAGGTTTGAGATACCTACCTACTTAGTATAGTCTTGTCTCTCTACCTGAGTCCTAGCTGACTTGGGGGGATAGACCAGCCGGGTTGCTTAGCGTGCCCGCGTAAAGCGTACCACTGAGGGAGATTATCATACAGGACCTGGGGAGAGATCGGAGCGGCACAGCACGCTGTTTCATGGCTTGAATAAGGTCCCAATTCTCCGTTTTGCTATTGAACCATTCCATCTGTTATCGGGGTAATGTCAGGCAGAAATGACCGATGTACAACTGTCATGGATCCGCGGGGATAGCAAATGCCACGCTATAATAACTGTATGTTGAGTGCTGGGACCGGTCTCTAGCCTACGACACAACCCTAAGAGGTCATCCATCCAGTCTCTATCGGTCCCGGAAGAAATCCGAGGTAAGATTCGAGCGGAGACCACGTTCCAAGTACGGGCACCGAAACATGGGCGCCTTATCGGCACCAAGCTATTAGTGGAGTGGTAGTGTTAGGTGGTTGGTATGGATAAGAACATGCAGAGCCGCAAAACCGCAAAACCGCAAAACCGCCAGCTTGGAACTAAGTAGGTATGTGGTATTAACTCATTCTAGGTGCGGATCGAATATTGGAAGGATGCAGCGCACACTACGCAATTCAGATTGACAATAACCAACACTCTATTAAGAGCGTTGAGCTTGTTACGTTACACTATGTCTCAACTCGATGTCTTATTGCTATTGTTATTATTACTCTTGACGTTTCAATTATCACTAGTTCAAGTACTAGTAGGCACTGGCAGTCCCGAGTACCTATAAGTACCCGATTGGGAGCGGCCGGGGGTTTCAAATGGGCAGAGTGCCACGAACAGACGAACGACGGGCTAGGTGCACTGACGAAAAGGGTACGGAATAGGCGTAGCAATAAACAGAGAAGTTGATAACTGAAGAACAAGACAGACCTAAGTAACCCACGACTTCCAGACATAGGAGTTTATATACAAATACAAGTACGACGTGACTGGCTGGTGTCCCTGTCAGGGGATCCTAGGCTGGGAACCTAGAATCATGACACAGAGCCAGTTCAGCAGTACCTAGTATCCACTCTAAAACAACAGTAGTCAGGTGGTTTCATCTGCATGCCACTTGGCTAATACTTGCGCTATACTATATATAAATTAAACATTAATAAAGTACTTATTATTTAACACTTATTTTTAAATAAGTGATTATAATTATATTTTTATAATAATTATATTTATTATTTAATTTTTAATAAATTAATATATAAAAGCTATATAAAGGTTATAAAGGTTATAAAGGTTATAAAAGTTATAAAGGCTTTAAAAGTTTTAAAAGACTATAAGGGGTTACGTGAAAGCTGCGAAGGCCGTAGAGATTAGAGGGGTCGGTTTATAGTATATAGTTAAATACATACCTTAATCAGTTGAGACTCACTTGAAAGCTAGCCGAATACTATTATTTTAAAGTGGACACTACTGCCGAATTAGCTCTGCCCTTTTAAATAAGTACCGTACATGCATGCATAATACAAAGCAAAGCTAGACTGGCAGTGATATCCACTCTAATTTAGCAGTGTTCAGCTGACTTATAGGTGCCTAACAGCTGACCAGAGTACATACCTCACTATATATCGCCTGTTAACCCACCCTTACACCTTCCAGCCTTCCAGCCTTCCAACTTATCTTCAACACCAACTTATCTACTTGAATTATATGTCCATGCGTTTTCTTGATTTTTGGTGTGAATCTCAGTATATATGATATAGCTAGAATTCTAACCTAATGTAAATAAGATAAACACAGACTCAGCATTTAAAAGGTATAAGGTTTCCATCAGGTGAGAATGTATTCTGTTGATGGTGAGGTTTTTAAGGTATACAGTGTAAGAATAATTCTAACCAAGTGGCATACAGATGAAAACACCTGAGCACTGCCGATTTAGATTGGATATTAGATTGGATACCACTGCCGATCCAGCTCTGCCTATAATACACTGCCTTAATACCTAGGTACACTACGTGAAGACAGCTATGATGAGCCATAGCATATGCCTAAACTGCTTAGAGTTGCTCTTCACAGCCTGGCACCCTACGATGTATGTTAAAATAGACATAAAGCTATGCATAGATTGACCAAATGCAGCACTCTGTAAGTCTCACTAGAATAGGTATGACTTCAAGTTAGATATTATGTGGTGTCGGCTGTGTGCACGTACAGTACTCGATGCTCCTTGGCAGCAGCCAATTGGTGTATGGGAAACTGCAGCTGGGCTACAATGTCTTGGCGTTAACCATGGCTTTATTCTTACCTCTTTGTTTCTCTGCACTTGTCAGGTTGGTGATTCCAAATACCAAGTATGTAGGTAGGTACCTCTCTGCACTTATCTAGCCACTGCGCCGCAACATCATTTATCCCTCGTTCAAGTAACAAACAGCCTGAAGACACAAATTCCAATTTCTATCCCTGTAGTACTTCCCGTACCTACTCAGTACATACTGTCGCGCAGTTGTAATTCCTGTCAAGCAGGAGGCCCGTTTTTAGTGTAGTAAGGTAGGTACCTAGGCCTACTGTTCGCTCCGCCATAGGGTCATCCTAGTAGCACACCTACGGCATGCTGTAGCGTTATCTTGTCAGGGTCTTGACGCTGTAACAGGTCAGCAGTAGGTAACTGTAAGGCAGTGAAAGAAGTAAGTAGGTTAGGTAGATTTCCTTTATTTTATCTTAATAGTTGTTTACTTAGGAAGTAACGAACCGTCGGACGATGCAGGTGTACACTACTGTACACCAACACCTCGCCTATCTATACACAGCCCAGTCGGGTCAGCCGTCGTCCGTCATCCGTCATCCGTCATCACTCCAACTTTGTCCCCTACAGTAAGTAGGCAAGTACACTCACTACCTAAGTACTTACTACCTTCTAAGAGGTACCTATCTACTGACCTACCTACCTACCTACTACTAGGTACTGAGTAGGTAGATGGAGATTCGCTCATCGCTCCGTCGCCCCCAAAACCTCCTTCGTTTTTCCTTTGTTCCAGATTCCAAATGTCGGATCCCATGCCAACCGTGCGCTGAGTTCATCGTGATGCCTTCTAGTTCGCTTCCCCGGATCTCCCCTCTGTAGTAGCATACAGTAGCATGATAGCATACCTACCTAGTGCTTTAGTATCCATCGTCGTTGAGGCCGCTCGAGGTCACATCTGCATAGGTTCAATCGCCGTCCCATCGCCTCGTCGCCTCCATAAGACCATATCTCCTGGCGTGCTCTGCATGGTGTCCGTAGAGAGATCAAACACCAAGTCAACCCGGCGCATCTGCCACCGACCCATGCTGTCGCGAGTTGTCGCCGTGCCCTGTCGCCGATCAAGAAGCCCCAGAAACACGGCCTAGGTAGATCTAGCATAGGCGCCCGGAGATCCTGTCTGCGCTGCACGTACACTATTGTACAATTCCAATCCTCGCTGCTGCCACGCTTCCCGGCGGTGCCGTCACGATACCCTCAGATGCGACGGTTTCTCTTTTGACATCGCCATTGTTGCCCATGGGTTTCCAGCCCTTCTCGATACACCAAGTCTGAGAGAACAAGTCTCCCCGCTCAGAACTCGTGCATCTCAACGTCCCGCCAGCCCGTCAATCCACAGCCCACGCTGCATCTGCGCCTGCGCCTGCGCCTGCAACCGTATGCGACCCGCCTCGTCGCTTGTCCCGTAGCCGCATCCCGTCCCGCCGCATTGCAGCCATTCTAGAGGCGTTTTTCTCATTCAACAACGTCTCGTCGGCATCGTGTGAGCCCTGGGCGATTGAACTTTGACGATAGTTGAGTATGGCAGTGACAGCCTTGACAGCCTTGACAGCCTTTATTGCAAAAGCATGGATGGTCTTGAGCATCGCATCCCTTGTCTCCCTTACGTCGGCTGAAGATGATGCCTCCATCACGCCCTTCGATCTCCCACCTTACTTCTCCAAGCGGAAGATGTCCCTTGTGATCGAAACCACAGAAATCGTCGAGAACTCGCCTAGCGGCGTGCCGTACGATGTCGTGCCGCAGACTTTCGAGGCTGGGCTTGATCAAAATGACGTGTCAAAGGTGAGTTGTGCGCTGTCTCTCCAAATGCCGCGAACTATTGCTTGGTCCGCCTACTACTCGCAACCTGTGGTTAATGAATGTGTGTGACCAGCTACCCGATGTCAAAGGTGACCTCGTCATAGTCGACTACTCTAATTTCACCCAAGTCAACTACACGGACAAGGTCGTCTTCCTCTGCTGCGACGGCCCGGCTGATAACGATACCAATTATATGTCACCTAATCGCGTGCTGAATACAGTCATGAGCGATTCTGCCGCGCCGAAAGCCATCCTACTCTACAGTACGACGAAACCGATCTGTGCTCTTGGGGGAGAAGAGCTGCCGTACCACTATATCTGGACAATGGCGAGTCAAGGCGATGCTACCAAGGTTCACAATCTTATCGCAACAACCGAGTCGGGTGGAGTTATGGCCTCGATCATGCGCAGCTCAGTCTCCCCTGACAGCCAGCCGGAGTCAGGTCGACCAGGCGGCACTTCGGCTATTGCCATGAGCATTTTGTATGCCATCACAGGCCTGATTACTCTCCTTTTCTTATTCATCATTGCCACTGGCGCTGTACGTGCACATCGTAATCCCGAACGCTATGGGCCACGACCGAGCACAAATGGTAGACCACGGCGGAGTCGTGCCAGAGGACTTGCCATGGCAATGCTTGAGACTCTGCCTATTGTCAAATTTGGCGAAACAGACCAGAGAAAGCCAGACGAGGAAAATGCGCTCGAGAATGTCACCAGAGTTGAATCGCAGACACCGGATGCCTCGCGGGGGGCAACGGATAGCGCTTCGAACAATAAGCCTGCACCAGAGTCTTCTTCGGAAGCAGCCGTTAATACGACCTCACCACATGACCAAGAGGGCGCGCCTGTCTCAACGAGTTCAGCACAAGATAAGACAAATAAAGAACCCGAGACTGAAGAGGAGCATCTGGGATGCTCAATTTGTACAGAAGATTTTACTGTGGGCGAAGACGTGCGAGTTTTGCCTTGCGACCACAAATTCCACCCCGCTTGTGTAGACCCGTGGCTAGTGAACGTCTCCGGCACATGTCCCTTATGGTAAGTCAATCACGGCAAAAAATTATTTCTATTGCAACAAGCTAACACTTACTTCGTAGCCGTCTTGACTTGCGACCACCAGAAGACATCGAGGGCGAAGAGGATGGCACTTCTGCGACGCAAGACGCCGCGCCTACAGCCGGTGGTCTTCTGGCACCCCCAGCCGAGACGCAAGGCAATGCACCAGAATCAACCGCCAGCGGCGAGGAAACACATAGACGACGCCGGTCACGGCTGTTTGACTGGAATAGACTCCGCCATGCATCGGTGGACGAGCGCCTCCAAGCTTTACGTCAATATAGGCAGTCGCAGCAGGCTTCAGATTCGACACCTGGCGCTGCGGATGACGAACGTCGTCACTCCAGATTAACAGATCGACTTCGGGAGAGACTTCATATCCGAGGTGAATCGCGAAGCAGTGCCACGACTCCTGAACCCCCGGCGCCACCCACTACGAGTGTACAAAACTCGCTTCCACCTGCAGCAACATCACAACACTAGGGTCATTCTCAAACGTGACCCATTTTAACGCTAGGTCACCCAAAAGCAGTTTGTATAGTGATGATGAGCGTGGCAGTTTAATTTCCAGAAGCCACCCCGCGTCTGAGTTTATTTGAGCATCGCATTTTGTCGGATTAAGGATTAAGTGGCGGGGGCCATCAACTGCATCGTTAGGGCGTTGGGGTCACATGATTGATATGTTTACGATGACGGGGCATTATAACATAGATTTCTGGGGTTTGGGAACTACTGAATCCTACTGGGGCTTTTTTTTCTTTTTTTTTTTTGTCGAAGGAGTCGCGATAACCATTTTGCGAACGTGGGTGATGAGGATACATGGACGGATGAACAGTCCAAGTTTGTAAAGCCACAGCGCTACGGTGGGCGACACGAAAGGACGTATGTATATACATTCTCTACTGGTGTTTTCGTTAATGTTATGATACTTTAACTCGTTCAATGACACCATGACGTGAAGTCTACCTAGGCTCAGTTCTCTTAGTCATACCCGGTTCCATCTCCCCAACCTTGTGACCAGGCGAGATGGCGGACGATGTAACGCTAGGGTAGCATGTATGTATTAGCCTCGCCCGATAACACTTCTTTGTTGGCGGCGGCTCTCGACCACGTGTATCTATGTATGTACTAAGTATGTGTATGTAGGTAGCCGTTTTGGGCGACCAAGTTACCCAGTCCCTGGGCCTGGTCAGCGCGGCTATTTCTTTTCTGGAATCGGATGGGGAACGTACTTACTGAATACTTCGGTACTTCTCTATATAGTCACTGTCACCCTGCTTGTATCCCTCCCTGGATTTGCCTCGTTTGGGTGTGGTTTGGGATGGGTGGTATTTGGGTGGTTCAATTAGTATGACGATATTGTGATGTTTCCGCGTGTCGAGTGAGCCAGGCTCTTTTGTTTATGGGTCCTGGGTCGGCGATGTTAACGGGAATCCCAATCGACATGGGTTCGGCTAGGTTCGAGAAGTCTACTGTATGTCTTTTTTTTTTCTCGGTTGCGCTTACGAGTCAATATGTCTAGCCGTCTATGGATGCCTGTAGCAATGGTATAATTACTTTAAACTCATGCCAGTGCTACTTTGGCGTTGTATCAGACACCTGAATGTGGTTATACGGGCTGGCGATACTACGTAGGCCACCGGACTGGTCCGTATATTGCACCATACCCTGTCCGGGTACGTATTACGATGGGCCCCTAGTGATCCGTGATATGAGCCCGCTCTTGTTCGGACTCGATATTTTGGATGGATCTTAATGTCACATCGTAATGTCCCTAGACCGCATGAGTTACAGTGAGTCGAAGTTGAAACATACCACCGGATTTCAGCTGTACGGATACTACAACCTACAGCCATAAAATCACGATGTCCTATTACGAGGGTTCATAGACGAAATGTGGGCTGATTTTCTCGACACGTCGCAAGTATAGTAATATATGATTTCAACGCACAATGACCTAAGTCGAGCCGGTATATCCTGCTATCTAACTCCAAGTCCTGACTGGCACTAGTCATCCATAACGTATTATCTCGTGGTATAATACCACGGTGGTCCTCATTCTATCCGGCCCGAGCCGTGCTGTTATAGGATTCCTCGTCATATTGGTCCCACGATGAACCGTTTCGTATGATGCCAGGCATGTTATCCCATCTTAGTCTTTCGAAATTACCTGCGGGTAGTTCGACCTGCCTAGCCGCTTTGCGAAAGCGCGCCTGTTTGCGCTGAGCAAGAAGCGGAAAAGACGTTCGTCTCTTGTCGCTCGCTCTGGAGATTAGACATCGAGTCGCCAGCGTTTCACCCGTGGGCTTCGCAGCATTCTCTAGGATCATATCGAGAAATTAGTATCAATCAAGCTGCCGCCAGACATACCACGTAGCTTTCGAAAGATCAATTACCCATTTGATGCGAGTGAATTACAACGCGAGCTGGCTGGAAGCGTTGTGGCTAAGACGTGATCATTGTATTCTTGTTATCTTCAATTAGGACCTGGCCTTTGATGTACTGCCCAAACTTCGGGTTCAGCGATATGGCGAGATTTATGGATATGAGTATATCGTGACTTATGGGTAGGGATCTAAGGTTGGTTCAAGTCTACTTGACTGGTGGCAATCTCTTTGACGATACGAGTGCGATCGCTAGATAGAGAAAAAAACGCATAACTAACTCACTTTATACTCGCAGGTGAAATTTAAATTATTAGATTTGTTGGTGTTGATGAGGTATAGCCAAACCACTTCATGATAAATGGTTAACTAGTTCCGGTGCTGCTAGATGTCCCGGTCTAAAATTAAAAGAGACGTAGTCTCTGCGAAGCATCCTATGCTTATATATGCCATCTAGAAATGAGTGTGACTTCTGTGCTGTTATGTAGCAGTTTGTCCTTGTCTTCTACACGGCTTTCAAACCCCTCCCTGTATGGGCAGAGGGCGAAGAGAACTTTATCTTGCTTAGAACTTGCAACCAGGTCTAACAGCACGACTCACTTACTCAGGCACGATGGTTTCGATGAGAGCGTATCAAGAGTTTATTGTATAATAATACAGTTCGGCTTCCAGTTCTTCGAGGTAATTTGCCAAGCAGGTGCAGAGATCAAGAGGCCTCACAACCCCGAATACGATACCGATGATCTCAAGCCGTGGCTTGACAACGCCAGAAATTGTAGAACTCGACGACAACAGAAGACTTCGCCGCGAACCGGCTGACAGTATGGCGCGTTTAAGCGATGGAACCGCTACAGGGCGCCCCCAACGGAGCAACAAGGGACAGCGACGAAGCTAAAAACCAAGGGCTTGCCTGTCTAGCGGAGGTGCGTGGATATTCTGGAATACGACGGCTTCTAGTATCTAATTTGCGGATAATATAGCAATCGTTATGTCTGGAGGTGTTAGGCCCGACTACGTTGGTTAAAGCCTCACATATAACCCGGAACTCGAGTCACACAGACTCCTCATCTCTACCATCTTCTCCTCACCCCGTTACCCTTTGTTTTAGCCTTCGTGGCTACTGAAACTTCGTCTTTCTTAGGCACACGTACATGTTGTTCACAATGCCGGGCTCGATTGAATAAATAGCTTCAGGCCTATTCCCTAGTCTACTCTCCCCTTTATAGTTGGTTCTGCTGGTATGGTTGGTCTGGCGCAGCTGGAGACGGTATAAGCGACAGCGAGTGAGCGCAACACCCATAGAAGACTGATCCCATTATATGCATAGTTGTACCCATACACAGGAGAGAGATATTTATGCGGTCGAGAAGTGTGTAAACCTCCCCGGCCTTGGAACACTCGTTGACCCCTTGGGATCGACGTATTCCCCGAAGCCCTCGTAGCTGCTAAAGAGGGTCACATCCTCAAGTTCTTCCTAACCATCGTGAATTAATACGGATCTACGTTTGTTTAGATTCTGGTTACACTATCAACTGATATCAGAGGTACCTCGTCTACTCTAGTGTAGATTTACAATGCGAAGTAACTTCCCCCCCTTTTGCTTAAAAGGTCAAGAGACTACGGCCTAGATCTACGCCTACTTACATTCTGAGCTCAATTAGGCGGCGGGATCTCCACGTAAGACGCAGAATGGAAGCAGTCATACTAGTTACTTAACCGCAATTTGCGTTAAACAGGGTGCCGAATTTTATTAAGATTTAAAGGTGCGTAGAGCGACAAAAAGCTTAGGCAGACTTGGAGTCCTTGTTATTTAAGCTTACTTCTGAAATGTCCATGTTTTTACTCTTTACTATATTTGTGGCTTAAAGGGGTCAATAGAGCAAGAGACTTCTTTCGCTAAAGCAATTAATCTTGTGCAAGACTATCTGGCTCATCGTACTAAGTAAGGTCCTATATACTCGCTTTTCAACAATAAGAAGTACTACAATGCTTGTAAAACGTGTCTGCAACTTTATCGACGAGGCGGTAGAGGCGGCCTTGAAAACGCCGAACTACGAATGCAATGATGAATATATTTCCATCGAGGCATTATTTTGGCGGATTAGAGACGCAGCCGTTCTAAGGGATTAATGCCTGGGCGTGCTTTTGGCAGGGAGAGACACAACTTGGTGTTGGTTATCATGAACTTTGTGAGTCATCCCTTTGAGATTTCAAATATCAGTTTAAAAATTTAATAAAAGTCGCCTGCTAGCTCGACATCGGGAAGTCCTCGACAAACTTAGATGTAAGATTGGAACCATAGCTGGTCTTGGAAGTAACGCACCGCAACCTACTTGATATACCATAAAGCTGATGACATAGCTTGCTGTGGTATTGTGGGAAGGCAAGTCCTAAACCCTGATTTGAATAACTTCTAGTTCATCGCCTATACACCTCCGTTCTAATAAGCTCACCAGCGGCAATATGACAGGCGACTCTCCCAGTAAGAGGCATGTCATATAAGAAGTCTCTAGTATACATAACCGAGGGGCAAGCGGTCGGCTAATGCGTCTATGCCACGCATCGTCACAAAGACATATATGGCAAAGATGCTGACCAGTTCCGACTCGAGAGATGGAAAGGTAACGAGCTCAAGCACATTTATGGCTACGCCTAGTTTCCATTCAGCGGCGGCCCCTAATACCCCTATTCGCAAACATGTCTGGACTGCTGGCTTGGATTCCCGCACAGAAGAAGTCACTCTGCTCGAAGTATCATACACCGTCACGCATCTTCCACAGATGTTCCCAAAGATTACAATACCGCCCTCAGAGAGACAGGTTGACGTAGGAGACGAAAAAGCAAGATCCGACCCTTGTCGTGTCACGCGCCGAAGGGTATGTGGTATCCATACCTCGCCAACTATTTTGCCACTTTATGTAGCGGGCAGTGGCTACCCTACCTAGGTAGGTAGAACTTGACTTACGAACAGTAGCAAACAGATTTGCCATTTGTTACAGCTAGAGCTGCTAATCGTGCCACGCCCCACTAATATTAGCTCACGGGAACACTCACCAACATTAGTTAGTACTACCCACCAATTTAGCCACATCACTAATTTAACCACTTTTTTAACTCTATTTGCTAAAACCTTTATAAATAACGTCTATTACTATTGCTGTCAATAACTTTTGCTAGCAATAGCCTCCCAGATAGCCTTTACTTGCATATTATTTTTGCTACTTTTTTTTAAGCGCATTAAATAGCCTTTTTAAAGCGTTTTTCTGCTACCTCAACAAGCCTTTAAGCCTTCTTAAGTTCATTCTCTACCAATTAAACCACCATCTGACAACCTTTTGCTACAGTTAGGACTCCCCCTAACTTTAGAGACATATTCTTTACTAGTCTACGCTATTTAATAACCCTCTCGGCATATTATATTCTCGCAAAGTCACATTTTACTTAAAAGAGTTTGGTAGTATTAATAAGAGACCCTTTAATAAAGTTAATAATAGTAAAAGCAAAGTCAAGATTTATAGTCTCTATTAAAGTTAAAGCCCTTTTTATATATTTTGCAGCCTTATTAATATATTTAATAATTATAAAAATTTATATAAGCAAACTAGATAATAAATTAGGTGCTATTAATAGCGGAAGAGTCTTAATACAAGGGGTCCGGTCTACAATCTTTTAAAACACTATTTAAAAATCAAAAAAGTAAATACCAGTTTTTTAAAAGGCAAAGATTATTATAAAAAGCTTTAAAGCCTAAATTCTAACCTATTAAATATAGGAAAAGAACTTTAACTTTATAATATTAGTAAAGCTATTATAAACCATCACATTAAAGGCTTTTAAATAATAGTATTTTAACAGCTAAAAAACAGCTATATTTAAAGGCTAAAGTATATAAGTTAAATAAAATAGTAAGCTAAAGGTAATAATATTATAATCTTTATAATATTTAATAAATTGCTTTATATAATAAAACTTATAGCCATTTAATATTAGTAGCCGTTTTTAACCAACTTATAATAATCTAATCTATAGCCAACTAGTTATTTAAATAGCCTATTAAAGCTATAGTAATAACTATATTATTAAAGATTTTAGGCGTTTAATACTACTAAGCTATATATTATTAACTAGCTAATATAAAAAAGCTAGGTATAAAGCATTTTATAAAATTTATAATCTTAATAGTAATAGCAGACTCTTTATTTTTAAATAGCGCAAAATAATAAGCCTAAAATTATTTAATAATAATAAATTAGTTATTAGCTATACTTAAATAAAAACTAGTCTCGTTTATATTTTATATATCTTTTATAATAATACCTTCTATTTTTAGCAGATTTTATAGCTTATTAAAATACTTATTAATAGCTTTAATATTTTTAAAGGCTTTATAATTTAAATCTAGTTTTTTTTACAATCTTTAAAAATATCTATAGTATTAAATAAAGCGCTAAACCTAGTTTTTACCAATTATTAAAAGATCTAAATCGTCTAAATAAGCCTTAGACTTTAGGATATAATTTATAGCGTTAGCAATAAATTTGGCCTATATAGCTAAGTTTATTTAATTAAAGCAATCAATATAATTGCAAATAGCCTTTTCTTTAGCTAGAAAAAGCTTTAAGTTTAAAAGTAATAGCCAAAATTACCCACCGTAGCCTATAATATAATTCTAAAAAACTAAGCATATAAGACCAAAACTCTACGTAATAATCGCTATTTTAACAAACAAAAAGTCCCTAAAGTAATCTAATATATTATAAACGTTAGTCTTTATTTTAAAGCCTTAAATCCAAAGGCGCTAGTATTTTTTTAGTATTAAAAGTAAAAAGGGTTAAAAAAGTAGTTAAATTAGTAATATAGCTAAATTAGTAGGTAGCACCAACTAATATTGGTAAGCGTTCCCATGAGCTAATATTAGTAGGGCGTAGCACGATTAATAATTCACCAGGTGCATGAAGTCAAGGGTGGAGGACTACCCGTGCCACGCCCCACTGATTTGGCTCACGAGAACGCTCACCAATATAAGTTGGTGCTGACCACCAATTTAACCACCCCAGCAAATTAACCACTTACGGAATCCCATACATTTTACATACAAACCTTAAAAAAACTCTTTTATTATTTACACACCAACTAATAAGCTTATAATTATAAGAAATATACCGTTAAATAGCAATTTTTTCTCTCTATTTAATAAGATATTTAAGTAAAAAGTCGGCTTAAAGATGAGCAAAAAATCCACTTTTATATAAAATTAATAGTCAAATTTACGTTTTTTAAAAAGTTTAATAGTAATATTAAAGGTATTTATATATATAAATAGCTTATTTTATAGAGAAAGAAATTCTCTATTAAATAATATATAGGTTAGCTATATAATAAAAAACTAAATTTCTCCACTTTTATTTAATTTATTTATAATAATTATAATATTAAGTTTAAATTTTTAAAAAATTATTAATAAATAAATTTACCTTTTTTTTACCTTATATATAAAGTTTTAAGTTATATAAGCTAGTATTAATAGTTATATTTAAATTTT
>NPFG01000140.1:0-87327 GCA_002288965.1 Xylaria sp. MSU_SB201401 | reverse complement strand
AATATAAATATAATAAATAAATATAAATAAAATTACTATTTATATAATAAAAAATATTTATATATATAATTTAATTTAAATAATATAAATATTAGTTTATATAGTTAATAAACTTAACTATTAACTAATTAGCCCACTTTAAAAACATAGAGCTTGCTAAATATTTTATACAGTTAACAAATTCATTAGGAAAATATATATAAAATTGTTAGTGCATATAAAATTAAACAGTTTTTTCACTATTATTATTAATTACATAAAAATAAATATATATAAACATATATATTTATATTATTTATTTAATTTAATTTAATAAATAGTATTAAAATTTAAAAGTGTTTTATTTTTACCTTTTTTCCCCGTCTTTTATTTTTATAATATAATATAAACGGTTTATTTTAATACTTTTTTTAATATATAATATCATAAATACTTAATATATAAATTTTTGGGGTATTTTTATAAAATAATATAAAAAAAATCTATTTTCAATACTGGCTAGCTGCTATTTTTAGCTATTTTACTCGATTTTATATAAGGCTTTAACTAAAATAGGCTAGGGTGGCCCGTGAGGGTTGTGGCCCGGGACCCCCCATGTTAACTTACAGACATGCTAATGGAGGTAAACGGTCAGATTCTGAACTCATCAAATCATGGCATCGTGCGATATGAAGATGAAGAAACATGAACATACGCATCCACTGCCACCACAGTATTTGCATCCGCCGAGCTGCGTAATCTGGCACGGAAAGTCTACTTCTCCCTCAAAAACATTGCACCAGTAATACCATGGCTTATCATTGGGGCGGCTCGGGTCCCTTTTCCAGGTCAGCCAAGGCTTGGCTGTTATTTCATCAGTCGTGAAGTTGTTGGTATTGGTAGGAGGCCAGAATTCCCTCCAAGGCTGATGGGATGGGCCTCTTTCAGGACGACCAAGAGTGTCCCATGCCAGGCATTGGGGATCCATATCCGTAGAGAGACTATACGCGCTGTGTTACACGCAACGAACCCCTACCTTGCCCACCTTCGGCCGTAGGATCTGTTGTACACCTTGTACGCCTTCGTATTTCAGAAATGTCTTATTAGTATTGAACACGAAGGTATTCAGCCCTCGTTTATTTGAGTCAATTGGTACCACTATGGTGGTTAGTCACCTTTGGGACCTCTGTATAGATCCCCCATGCTAGCCAGTCAGGTCAGTCCGTATTGAGTAGACCTCAAGGACCTAGTCGAGACCTTGAAGATTATTGTTGAATTGAAGTCATCTTCCAAGCCCTGAATCCCAGCCCTTGTTATACGCTGTCCATGTGTATGTGTTTGAGAATGCCGCGTAAAAAGTAAAAATTTCATCTTCCAGTACGCTCAAACCCTTGTCACCAACCTTGCCGTCTACCGTCAAGGCAATGAGTCTTTAAGAAATCCTATTATATGGATAGCACATAGTTTCGGCGGTATCCTGTTAAAACGTGCGCTGCTCTACTCTAATGACGTCAACGCTGTCAACCAGGAACACTTGCGCTCTATTTATATATCAACATACGGAATAATTTTCCTTGGTACACCCCATACAGGGTCTGGGCTTGCTGCTTGGGGTCGGGTCTTGCAAGCCATGTCCGATGCCGTTGTGCCCAGGAGGTTATTCAATACCGAGCCAATTCTTTTGAAGACGCTCAAACGAGATAGTGAGCAATTAAAAGAGATTAACAGTCGTTTCCTGCATATATATGAACGTTTTAGAATTCATATGGTACACGAGAACCATAAAACAAGCATGTTGCTTACACGGCAAGTACTACGCAGTTGCTGTTTTTTTGTCCCCTTTCGGCACAGGCGCTGATACGCATAAAAGGGCATTAGTAGTAGACGCAACTTCGGCAAGCCCGCAGCTACCCGGGATTACATACTATGGCATTGAGGCCACCCATTCAGGCATGTGCAAGTTCGAAAGCGCGAATGCACCCGGGTTCCATACCATATCTACTGCGATCCGAGACTGGATAAGCGAAGCACCTCAGACTGTTAAGTTTCGATGGGTAAGCGAAAAGCATGCTCGTTGGTCCAAGGAGCATGCTGAAATTGATGAGCGACGGATGCCATTCGTAAGACCGTTCATCTGCAGATGGCTTTTTGGAAGGCGAGTTGCCTAACCGTTCAAAGGCTCCATACCAACCAGGTGGGCCAGAGGTTCAAACTACTACTTCCTATGGGATTGGTACCTCATTAGACCGGACGTTGTCTCATAAATCCGAGAAACTTTCTCCGTTAGAAAGTCCAGTATCGGATGATAACCTAGACAGACAGACTCTACTGAACACTCCAATCACTATTGACACCCCAGCTTGGACAATTTCTAGGCATCAGAAGCATCGTGAAGGGCTCACACAAAGTCTACGAACTATTGACGCAGGCATCGACGCATTTATTACTCGACACCAGTATACCATGCTGCCAGATACATTCTTCGGTATACCATACCCAAGAAACCGTTGGTTCACCGGTAGAGATGCAATCCTATCCGACATTAGAGCTCTCTTGGTGCCTCAAGAGGGGCCGACAAAACTGAGATTCTCGGAATTATCTCAGAGTTCAACCGCGATATGCGTGGTCCACGGGCTCCCAGGCATAGGAAAAACCAACCTTACTATCGAGTTTGGATACCAACAGAAACATATGTTCTCTCATATATTCTGGATATCTTCAGACAGCGAAGAGAAGTTTGACGATGGACTTTTCAAAATAGCACGATCACTACGGCCAGTGAATAATGCTAGCATGGAAGATAAAGAGGCAATCGTGAACGCAGCCTTAGTGTGGCTGAAGACTCCAGCACCGAGTATGAATAATACCCCTTAAATGCTGTGATAATTGCTAAACCTTTAGAATCAAAGTGGCTCATCATATTGGACAACGTCGACAATCCCCAGCTTCTGAACCCCCTGTGGTCGGACTTGCATCACGGCTCGGTTCTTATTACTAGTAGAGACCCTATTCCAACTGTAACAGCTGTCACACAGCAGAGCCAAAATTTCAGGCTCTAGCGCCTATTTCCGGACGAAGGTGCTGAGTTCATCAAAAGAAGGTTAGGGGAACAGCTGTATGGAGGTATCGATAACAGTTCAGCAGCCGACCTCGCAAAGCGGTTTGGGTACTATCCTCTCTATATGGAACAAATGACATTGTTTATCGAATCTAGCACGCTTACCCTAGCTGAATTTTACGAACAACTGGAGTTTGAGGCATGTGAAAAGGAATTCCAGGATTTACACCTTGATACTCCATGATACAATAGCAGTGTTGCTAAAGGCATCGAGTCTCACATAGAAAAGCTATCGGTCTACGATTTTGAAGCACGAAACATTTTAAGTGTTATAGCTCTTTTCGATCCCGACTCTATCCCAGAGAGATTACTTCTATCGACGGACGGACAAGTGGCTTCTCTATCGAATACAGCAAGAAGACAAAAGGTTCTATTCGCTCTTAGCCGGCCGTCATTCATCTACTTGAACTTAGGGGACATGGCGCAAGAACGGTGCATCAATTTACACCGCCTAGTACGCGATGCCGCACTTCGATCAGAGCGCTCACCACAGAGAGCGTTCGACTCTGCAGTCTCACTCCTTCGAAACTCTTTTCCTCTACACGCCATGTCGCGCGATCATATGGTAGAGAATTGGGCGGAGTGCGAGACTTTTCAGCCCCACGTTCTCTCTCTTCATCAACACTACCTTGATTTCAGAAATCGTGGACTAGTGAAACCGACATTTTTCTTCATCGAGCTTGTATACTCGTGCGCGTGGTAAATATCAGCCTTGAACTCTATTCTCACACTTTTATATGACACTAACCGGCGGCCGGAAAGGTACCTTTGCGAGCGTGGACGATTTATTCTCAGCAAGACTCTTATTACCAGCATATACGACGATTACAAATGGCTCCGGGACACGGCATCTTTAGCTCCTGCTGAGTTTTTAGCTGATATACTTACTGTCCAGCTATTCTATCATAATGAGAGTAAACAAGGTGTTAGCCTGGTCGAACTAGCAACACGTGCTATGGACATACGCGAGGAGGCTGTGATAAAGGGCAACATAGATGAGGACCATCCTAACCGAGCAAACGGCCCTATGAACGTTGGTGTTGTCCTCGCACTAAAAAGTCCCGAAATGGCAATTGAAATGCATACTAGAGCCTTGGAAATACGATTGAGATCTGAGAAGTACAGAGCAGAACAGATCCATGGCCTTGCTCTAAACTATCTGAATATTGGTAGATGTTGGTGGGTGGTTGGGGAACTAGGGAAGGCGGCATCTTGTTTTGAACAATCACTAAGACTTTGGAAAAAACGGGAGTCTGAGATTAGCACGAAGTTCTCACTGTGGGTAATATTGATTGATATGTTTGAAATTGTCGAGCTGATACCGGAACTAGGACCACATTGGCGCTATTGGCCCTAGGGATCGTCAGAGCTGATAAGAATGACCTTGAAAATGCCATGAAACTAATGTCCGAGAGCCTAGAGCTCCATATACGAACAATAGGTCAACGTCATAGAAAAACCCTTATGTGTTATTATCGACTTGGGTGGCTATGCCACCAGATTGGGGAGAACGATCGAGCAGAGTAGGTATCCAGGCCTGGATATCTCAATGATGCTATTTGCTAACGTTAAAAACAGGCAGCTCCTCACTATCTGCCTTAATGCATACAATGCTTCTGGAAGCCCACACAAGGCTGAGCTCGCCCGGACAAAATTTCAACTCGCTAAGGTGATGAAGAGAAATGGTGCTTTGGAGCAAAAGTACACGGGATTAGACCATGAGTCACGGCTAATGCTATCGGAAGTGCGAAAGAACAAGGGTGTGGTTAGCATGGACAGCACAAAATTCGTTGACGCGGACTTTGATAATGAAGTTCAGTTTTACCAGCCTACAAGCATAGCTTCGTTTAAACGTGCCTAAAGGTCTATAAGTCATTTAGAAATCCAAAAGCATCTCTGCTTGTAGGGGCTTTGAATCTTACTTAAATAGGTGTAGTTTCTTGACCCCTGCCAGCGGAGTGACCTGAGGGGTAGCTCCCCGCCAATGTAAGCTCTTATTCATTGCACGTGGTGACTCTATCACTTTGTATTGGTCAATTCAGTTGACTCTGGATACTTACCTAAGTAGGTACTGCGTACCATGATCTACCTCTAGGTAAGTACCTTGGCTACGTATTTCCCTTGAGCAGGCAGTCGAGTGTCGAAGTCAGCCAAGTAGCCATAAAAAGCATCAAAAACTAGATAATTCGATATGTTTCAGGACCAGCGCTAAAAGGATATCTGCACACCCTGAAAATGGTAAAGGCTAAGTTGGCGAACAGCATATGTGTGGTGTTTTGATGTACCCACTCTGCTCTTCTACCTGCAGTAGATCCCGCTAAATACAGTGTCTCCTAGGCAAAGTTGGGTAATGATAGCTGCAAACCCAAGTCCAGTGACGAAACCAGTTCATCACCACGCCCCAGTCTAGCTGTTTCAACCGCATTTTCTCTCGCGACCTCGTTTGGGGCCCTTCTCCCTCCTATGCCCTCTTATGTCTCTCTAGTGTGCTGACTCTAATTGAATAATATATTTGTTACATCGTCGTAAAGCATCAATTGGTCCGTCTCGCGCTTCAAGATGCGCTTCGGAAGGACTCTTCGCGAGTCGATCTACCCGCCATGGAGGGACCAATATATCGACTACGCCAAGCTGAAGAACATGCTGCGCGAGGATAAGGGCGAAGATGAAGACGCACCTTGGACTGAGGAAGACGAGAACCGCTTTTGCGACGAGATATTCAACGTTCAGCTCGAAAAAGTCTCCCAATTCCAAGCCAAGACGGCTGCGAGTCTGCAGCAACAGGCCGACGCCGCTTTCGAGAAGCTCCGCGACCTCGTCCCCTCCGACGACAAGTCCAAAGCCAACATCGCCAGTTCGCGTCTAGAAGAGCTCCGCGCCGAGTTGGACGCCATCGTGAACGAGGTGAAGAGGCTGAAGAAGTACAGTAGTCTGAATTATACGGGGTTTCTCAAGATCGTCAAGAAACACGATCGTAAGCGCGGTGGCCGGTACAAGGTCCGCCCCATGATGCGCGTGAGCTTGGCACAACACGGCCTCAACTCGGAACAAGGATACTCGCCCCTCCTAAACAAACTCTCTCTCATGTATTATGCCATCAACCAAACCCTCGACAAGGACAAGCAGCAGCAACCCTTGGATCTCGAGCACCAAGAAGAGGTCCACAACGGAGAGCGTTATACTGCTCACAAATGTAAGTTACCTTGCGTTGACTCGCGTTGCCTCATGGCTAACTAGCGCGCGCAGTTTGGGTGCATCCCGACAACTTACTCGAGGTGAAAACGGCCATCTTGCGTCATCTACCCGCGCTCGTGTACAGTCAGCAGTCCGCCAAGGAACTCGACGGCAACCAGGACCCCAAAATCACTTCTTTATACTTTGACAACGCTAAATTCGACCTCTATGGCAAGAAAGTGAATCGCCAGACCGATGCTTCCTCGGTGCGGCTTCGTTGGTACGGTCAGCTGAATGAAAAGCCTGATATCTTGCTCGAGCAGAAAATCATATACGAAGACGGCACTAGCGAGGAGAAGAAATTCAGTATCAAGGACAAATATATCAAGCAATATCTCGATGGACAGTACAAAATGGAGAAATCCATCCAGAAAATGGAGAGGCAAGGCCAACAGAATGACTCGATTGATTCCTTTAGAACAACTGCCGAGGATATACAGAAATTTATTGTTGATAACAAACTCGAACCGGTCATGCGAGCTAATTACACCCGCACGGCGTTCCAAAAGCCTGCCGACGACCGAGTACGGATATCGATCGACACGGACATCGCCTTTATTCGCGAAGATACTTTGGACCATGATCGGCCGTGTCGAGATCCTTCCGAGTGGCATCGAACGGATATAGACAATAGCAACATGACGTACCCCTTCAAGAACATCAACCAGAGCGAGATCTCTAAGTTCCCCTATGCCGTATTAGAGATTAAATGGAAGGAGGAGGAAGGCCGCAAACGTCCCAGGTGGATAGACGACTTGACGGCCTCTCACTTGGTCTATGCAACGCCAAGGTTTTCCAAGTTTGTCCATGGTGTAGCAGCACTTTTTGAGGACTATGTGAACAGTCTGCCATTCTGGCTTAGTGACTTAGAGACGGATATTCGCAAAGACCCCCAGCAAGCCCATGAGGAGGAAGAGCAGAGGCGTGCTCAGCAGGCTGAAGATGCACAAGCGGTTGATAGTCTTCTCGGAACGAGTGTTAGGCGGGGCTCCTATAAACCCGCGGCTAGCTCCCCTATCGCTAAATCTTATCTTTCCGAGCGTGCCGCTTCGGAAGCAATAACACAGCGCTGTGCCAATGAGTCTACTAGCAAGTCGGGCGATGGGAGTGGCGAGGCAGTCGAGGCCGATGACGAGTATGGCGCTTCCGAATCGTCAAACGCGAATCGAAGCTATGGCACACTAGGGTCGGTGTTCCCCGGCTTCACCTTATCCCGCTACGGCCGGAGCAAGCGCCAAAGAGACCAATTGCCCGAGGGTGTGACTAAACCCGAGGTTTGGTTGAAGAATGCAGGGCCACTGCAGATTGAGCCCAAGGTGTGGCTCGCGAACGAGCGAACATTTCTTAAGTGGCAGCATATCTGTGTGCTGCTTGGCAGTCTAGCACTCGGACTGTACACGGCTGCGGGTGAAGACATTGTAGCCGAGTGCATGGGCATCGCGTACATCGTGATTGCGGTCATGGCCGGGCTTTGGGGGAACACGATGCTTCACCGGCGGCGGACGATGATAGTAGAGCGCAGCGGTAAGGACTTTGATAACATGATTGGGCCACTAGCTATCAGTGTGGCATTGATGATAGCCTTGATACTCAATTTTGTTTTTGCGGTATGTCAACTCCCTATCTCTCAACTGTATTGCGGCGAAGAAAGTGATATTGACAGGGCCGTAGTACCGAAATGCACTGGGCAAATTCGATCAGGCGATGCATAATGATACAGAAGCGGCTTTCGTCGGTGAGCTATTGTAACAACGAATATATGGGATTGCGACTGAAGACACTGTCTCGGAGTGGCTGAGATCGGGGCGAAACTTGACTAGTATAGAAAGGAGACCCGACCTGGAATCAAACGCCATCAATATCATATTGTACAACGTCGAGACTTACCGAGTAGGTAGGTAGGTAGGTATGTAGCATTAGTTATGTAGGTAGGTATTGTAAGTATCGTGCCCGCTCATACACATCGATACCCAACCCAACTTTTGTAACCACCATTACCTAGCTTACCACTATTCTACGAGGTATTGCAAATTGTTGCGGAATGGTTCTGATTGACATTCAAGAACATGGGTTAATTACGTCGGAAAGTTGGCAAATAAACGAGGGGCAGAGACCACGCACAGCCCAAGATACCTACTACAGGTATGATGAAGATGTAGATGGGACCCGATGGATTATCATTGGGTGGCGTTGATCATTACCATTATGTTCCAGTTCCAAAGTTACCTGCAATTAGTACCTAAGGTATACCAGTAGTAGGCAGTGTTGTTAGGTGTCTTACAGTAGGATGCTGTCAATAGTAGGGAGAAGCGTGGTCGAATGAGCGACGGGCTTTCCAACTTGAGCCGTCGTTTCAGCTTCCCACCTCGCACTCCCCGATTGTCTGGATGGGCAGCACCAAGACATGACACACGGCATACAACAACACCCACGCAACACCCACGCAACACCCACGCAACACCGCACATGCATGCAGCCAGCTCCCTCCTCTCCTCTCCTCCTACGACAACCTCCTATACTACTTACTATCCTAAGGGTACGTACGTACTTTGTATAAGTATCCAACTTGTTTGTGCACGACGATGCATCTTGACTGGCTGTGAGGCAGGCCACCAATGCGCCTGGCTGCCTGGGAGCAGTGCCTTAGACTGACTATAACTTACAACTCTACCTAGGTAGGTAGACAGCGTGCGCTAGGCCGAAGTGCATCGCATCGTACCGCGTCGCATAGCCCATAGCCCATCAAGACGCACGGTTGCTTTATTTTCGGTCGCTGTCGCCGTCGCTGGTCCAGCCCGTCCTTAAAATATCTATCCACCTCTGATTTTGTAAGTATTTTAATGCGTTTGCCAGGGCCTCTCGGCACCCGGAACGGTAGACTTGTGCTACATAGAATAGTAGGTCTTTGGTCCGGCTGTCTACCATCTATCTGTCTATCTATCTACCCACACTATTCACGCGACAACTGCCTGGTCTACTACTTACTGTATCAGCGTGTTGCGGATTGATGATCCACCTTCAGTATTGTTGATCGTCAGGGTCGTTATCGTCAACTTTCGTCGCCATCACCATTCTCAACGTCGCCGATACTTTTCAAATTCGGAACCCTTTTCTGTTATTAACGACGTCCCCATTCTTGTCAACTTGTTGCCTATCTGCCTATTTACCACTTAATCTACCACTTAATCTACTACTTACTTTCTTTCATACTTGGCTACCTACCCAAGACGCTCGTTTCAGAACCCGCTTATCTAGTCAAGTCTCTCGTTCGCCTAGACGCTGTCTCAAGTAAACAAACCTACAATTACCTTAGTCTACTTTGATTTAAAGCAATACCGCAACTACCACCACTGCCACTGCGTCCACCATACTCTATTTGATTCCCGTATTACCTTAGGTACCACCCGTTCTCGGGCGGTGATTACCACTGCCCAAGCCACAATCATTGACGCGTGTTCGCCTCCCCCCACCGATCATGAATACGAGGCATCTCACACTCAACCGTTTCCTCCAGACTCGGACGCCTGACCCGTCCTTACCCATGCCCGAATGAACCCCATCGCAACCACGCAGTCATGACCGAGCAGCAGCCCAAGAAGAAACGCTTTTGGAGTGGCTTGTTTCGCGGCCGCAGCAATGCCCAACCGGGCCACAGGCTGGTGGTACGTAGTCTTCTCCCTCAGGCATTGCTCTCAAGTGCAGCTAAGCTATGTCCGTGCATAGCGCTCACCGAGACCTCACAGGACCAGGATGAAGAGGACGACGGGTCTCCGAGAAGGACGAGTAATGGCGACCTGCTCACCCACCGGGGCACTGGCATCACGGCCACGCGCCGTCGTCCCCGGCGGCCTGACCCACGTGACTCCAAGGGCAAAGGTCGGGAACAGTTGAACGGCCATGTCTACGATCAGCTACCCTTGACTAGATGGCCGCCTTCCGGCATGTCCGACGATGAGGAACTTAGTCTCGGTCAAGCGATGGAGCTGATCTCTAGGGGTGTGCCTACACATAGAGGTCACAAGAGGCCCATCACTCACGCCTCGGATCACTATTACGGCCTATATGCGACGACGGCTGGGAATCATGGCGATGAGAGCGATGCTGTCAACCAGCACAACGCGATGACGCAGCTGATGAGTCTGCGAGTTCAAGGCTCAGGACCACCTACTTCTCCGTGGGAGACTCTGGAACAGCCGAGCGTCGCCTTCGGCGTCGGCGCTCGGCCCGGTACCATCACCTTGAACGCTTGGGTAAGCCGGTCCAGCGTAATGCCGCCCATGATAGCGTTGCGTGATCCGGGAGTGGCGCCGCGCGAGGTTACTCTTACGCAAATCTTTGAGCGGCTCAAAGATCTTGAGGCCGGCTTGGAAGATGACGACCCGGGGCTCATGTACCAGCAGCTCTACAAGCGATTTTTGCGAGATCCGGAGAAGACAACGAGCCCCCACAAACGTATGGAGCAACAGATCACGGATCTGGTCATGTGTCTGTCCAGCTCCGACTGGATTGACTTCACGAACCCCAAAAACCAGGTCGTTACCAAGTTCATCTATGACACGAGCGCGGCAAACCAAAGCCAGTACTTGAAATTCTTTTACCAGGTGCTTCTGAGCTTGGAGCTCGAGTTGCGTATCAATTCGAGGCTGCATACCGACTGGGCTAAAGAACGTCTCATGGGGCAGATTCCACCCAAGATTCAATGGAATCTAGCCCTGGCGAGACGCTGGAGAGATAACATACGCATAGAGGAATACGGCGCAACGGCTGAACAGATCCGACTACGGTACAAATTGAGGAAGCGTCAAACGAAGATGCTCAAACGCTTTGCGCAGATGATGAAGTGGTCAAATCTTGCGGAAACCCTGGACCTACTAAAGGAACGTGATGCGGAAGGTAGCCTACTCACTATCAGCTCTCACGCAATGGCATTTTTCAGCGGATTGGTGCTTCCTGGAGTAAGTAAACCCTTACCTTGGTTCAGACGCGAGACACATTGTCCGATTTACAATTAGTGATATATGTTCACGGCGAGGAAGAAATAATGCTAACCTATATCATAGCCCACTTTCCCCTTCCTTATGATGAACAGCCTAATTGATATAGATCCAGATAAGGCGACGGATCATCTTGCGCTGCTAACACACCTCAATCCAAACTGTGGATTTCAATATCGTAATAGTTATACGTATTGGACATCGACAAGCATCGTTGGGAAAGTCATCGCACCCACATGCCTCGAGGTTGCCGGATGGGTCGGTCCCGCCCGTCCTTCCAGTGACCTCAGCCGTAACCAGATTGCGCGGATACGCTGTCGCAGGGGCCGCCAGCGCATGACCCCCGAAGACACGGCCACAATGAGCGAACGTTGCGATCCCCTCGGCCCGGCTGCAGAGGTATATCCCGTAAAAGAGTACGAGCTCCTAACGCCGGACAGCGATGACAATGTAGACACGGTCCGTATCGAGATGCTCAGCCTCAAGCCACTCGCCGATGGGCAGGAATCAGGGCCAGGCTGGTTCGACGCTAGCATCCAGTTCGCCATCGCTGGCGTGAGCTGGCCTCTGCGCCTGACCTTTGACGTGTGCTTCATCCATGCGTGGCCGTGCTCGGATGGGCCGCATCCGCTGTTCTTCGATTACGTGCATACGGTCGTGCGAGTCGACGAGGTCGTCGAAATCACGAATTGGGTCAGACCGCAGCCGCAGCAACCAGCGAACGGGAGTGGGAGCCTAAAAGACAGGAGCGCGGTGTCGACGCCCGTCGGTGGGAGCGGTAGCAATAGCCAGCCACAGCCACAGCCACAGCAGCAGATTTCTTCTCACAAGAATCTACCGCAAGAGTCGGATGATGACGCCGAGCGCGTGCTTGTTATCGAAGCTTTCGGCGTCAAGGATAATGAGGTCCTGGCTCGTGCTTGGTGCTCCCATTGGGGACTGAGCGCTGTCGTGGCGGATATTGGGAAGACATGGTAAGTTTTTATTGATGCATTTCCCCCTTACCTTAATTGTTCTCGATTACGTGCTAACGGGAGTGTCTCTTTTCTTCGGGGTTTAGTATGGCGTGTGCCATTCGTGAGGCCTATGCGGCGACTTTGACGGTCGTGATACTTGTTGAGGAGCAGCTTGACGGGCTGGAATAGACATGGCAAGGATTTCATTTTACTTTTAAGGGAAGAAAGCTTGGTGAATGGAGTTGTGGGTATTGGGTGATAGGTTGAGCGTTTTTTGCGTCTTGTTTTGTCGACCAACTTACAGTATCTACGGCTATACCCACCTACGTCTTCGGCTTTATTGAGTTATTCATTGCCATCTACCTGATTAATAAGTCCCTTTTCCATTCGTCCTCTAATGTGCTCTATCGTGTCATATTTCTCGATACCTTGTGCACTATCAGTGACATAGTAATTAAGGCATGTTGTCTACAGCACTCTTGTACATAGGATGTGAGAGGTGTGATGATAACAGCAGAGCGAAAACCGGATGATCGGCACATTGGCGCAGGAGATAGGCATCTGCTGTAGCTAACAGTATCCGGGTTTCTGTGGCAGGACATGGACGGTGTCAAATCATCGTGTAAGACGATGTCCACATTATCTTCTGTAAGCAGGTACGGAGTACTGTACACGATAGCTCTGCCTGTTAGTCCTCCCACGTCCCCGGAGATCACGTCCGCAAAACGCTACAGGTACCTAGTGTAGACTAGCTAGGCAGTCTGGTGGGCGCGGGAAAGATTCACCCGATCGAATTAGTAGAATCCGAAGCGTATTGTATCTAGAAAAAACTTGTCTAAGGTTCTCTCTTAATCACCCCCCCAAAAATTCGCGGGGTTGAGTTATGCATTGACTCTCCCCCTTCTGTAAGAGCAGATTTCCTTCCTTTCAGATCTTCCTTGGACGAGAAAAAGATCCACCGACGCCTTCTGCAGCCAACGGCTCTTGCTGGATATTTGTAGTAATGATAAGAAATTGGCGGTCACGATGTTGTACGGTATGGCAGTGGGTGGTGGTGCGCAGATGATGTGCAAAAAAAAAAAGATAGAATGCAGCTGTGGTGGGGTGGACTATGGTCTTAACCCCAACTTTTTTTTCTATGGAAGAGGAGCTCGACTTAGCGATCCTTGATCAGCGTGGACCATTCCACCCGAGGACCCCTGGCTTAGTTGCCTCGGACCTCGCTACTCAGTATAACTTGCTGTAGCCTTGGGTCTGCCTTGGCGAGCTTGGGTAATACAGCGTGTGTACTGCAGCTTCCAAGGTTAACTTACTGGATATCGCGTGCAAAACCCCTGTGCTGCCGACGGGAAGTTTCCCCACAGAACTCTAGTAGCTCCCCAAAAGCAGTTTCCAATCTGAGCATCTACCCCACCTCTCTGTCCACCCCTCTTGCCCACCTCTGCTCCCCCACCTGTGACGACACCAGCGCTTTGCCCCTCCAAGACAACAGCTCGACGATCCTTCGGTCATAGCTCTTTCCTACACAGTACCTACCTAGGTAGGGCTTCGAGAGCTTCCACACGAGCTCCTTCAGTCAGCGAGGGCTCGTCCGAGCCCGCCAGTCGATAGTAGCCTAGAAAAAAAAAAAAAACCCCCATCTAAGAGAAAACTCCCTCCTGTTCGTGAACCCCGTCTGTCACAACTCTTCTGCCAATAAGCGAATCAACCCCGTCTTGCCCTGGATTGAGAACCCAATCCAGAAGAGAGTGCTGGTCAGCCATTTCCAACCTTGTCTCGACTTATCTGTGCCTCTGCTTACCAAAAGAGAAGAAACCTTGAAAGGGATTGAGCCCTGCATATCCACCGACGACCAGACACCTTGCCTACCTTACCGCATAACAGGATACGACACCAGGGTCTGAATAAGCCACCCGCGGAACGTTCCCTCACCTCACACTCGCATAATCTCTCACACGCGTACACGGGGGCTCACGAGACACCATTGGACACCGGCAACATCGTCGTGCAGCTTGCCTCCCTTGTCCGGCCCCTGGCTTACCATCATTACGCTTGTGGCTTGCCGTGGTTGACGCTCGTCATTACTTAAGATGGAGTAAGTCGTGAAGCATGATGATGATCTTAACGAACTATATCTTACCATGCCCTGTTCGTGTTTGCTATAAAACAAACACATCGCCCATGAACAATGATACACGACATTCCTGAGCAAACACAAATTAGTCTGAACCCTCCATCCCACTGGTAGTAATCTGTCTAACCTACCATGGCATTTGATAGTACTCGTAACATAATTCAGTTCGAGGACAATGTGCGTGTGTCTCTGAACCGCTCTCTCCTTCACGAACTGGCCGGGGACTCATTGCCATAATCAAAGAATCGAACAATTGATTGACCTGCCATGTCTTCACAGGATCACTACATAGGAATCGACGTCGGTACGGGTTCTGCCCGTGCATGTCTTATAGATGCCTCCGGAGATATCAAGGCCCTTGCTTCCGAAGCAATCAAGCTGTGGCAACCTGAGCCCGGATACTATGTGAGCACTTTTGAGCCGCCTCCTCCGGCTTACGCATACCTATTTCAGAACCCTTGCGCTGACAAGCCGCACTAGGAACAATCCACGACAGATATTTGGCATTGTATCTGCCATTGCGTTCAGCGTGTTGTTCATCAGTCTGGCGTCGACGCTTCACTGATCAAGGGAATTGGCTTCGATGCCACTTGTTCACTAGCTGTATTTACTCACGACACCGACGAGCCTATCCCAATTACGGGACCCGAGTTCGAGAACGACGGCAACGACCGCAATGTTATCTTGTGGCTCGACCATCGTCCAGTGACAGAGACGGACAAGATTAACGCTACTGGCCACAACCTGCTGCGATATGTCGGTGGCAAGATGAGTATCGAGATGGAGATCCCCAAGGTGCTCTGGCTTAAGAACAACATGCCTGCTCATCTTTTCAACCGATGCAAGTTTTATGATTTGGCCGATGCTCTTACGCACTTGGCAACAGGCAATGAGACTCGCAGCTTCTGCAGTACCGTCTGCAAACAGGGCTACGTTCCCGTTGGTGTTGACGGTAGTGTCAAGGGTTGGCAAGAAGATTTCTACCATGCAATCGGGCTGAGCGACTTGGTTGAAGACAACTTCAAGCGCATCGGAGGAGTCGACGGGGTGGTGAGCCTATTTCCTATCACGTGTTTGACCATGTGGCGAGTTGGTTGCTAATTCGGATTGTAGAATGGCAAGTATTTGAGCGCTGGTGAACTAGTTGGCAAATTATCAGACATTGCTAGCAAGCAGCTCGGATTACCTGCTGGAATCGCAGTCGGTAGTGGCGTTATCGATGCATACGCCGGCTGGATTGGCACAGTAGGAGCTAAAGTGGACACGCAATACGGACATGCGGACGAAAGTCATCCTGCGAACGATTTGGCCCAAGCCTCGACGAGACTGGCTGCTGTCGCCGGTACCTCGACCTGTCACCTAGCCTTGTCCGAGAAACCCGTGTTCGTCAACGGTGTATGGGGACCGTACCGTGATGTCCTCCTTCCAGGGTTCTGGCTGGCAGAGGGTGGTCAGTCGGCGACCGGAGAACTTCTACGCCACGTCATTGAGACACACCCAGCACATAAAGACGTGATCCCTCTTGCAGAAGCGACGCAGTTGAACGTCTACGATTATTTGAACACTCACCTCCGAGAACTCGCAGAGAAAGCCGGCGCACCCACCGTATCGTACCTCGGAAGACACTTCTTCTTCTACGGCGACCTATGGGGTAATCGTTCACCTATCGCCGATCCGAACATGAAGGGTGCTGTCATTGGCCTCAGCCCCGACTCTGGCGTGGATGGCCTGGCACTGTACTACCATGCCACAATGGAGTTCATCGCGCTGCAAACGCGGCAGATTATAGAGGCTATGAACAAAGAAGGCCACAACATCCAGACCATCTTCATGTCAGGCAGTCAGTGTCAGAACGACATGCTTATGGATCTCATCGCAACTTGCTGCGACATGCCGGTGCTTATCCCACGATATGTGCACGCAGCTGTCGTACACGGAGCGGCTATGCTGGGTGCTAAGGCGGCCAGTGCCGACAGCGAAGGAGTTACCGAGCCGCTCTGGAGCATCATGGACCGCATGAGCAAGCCCGGCCGACTTGTGAAGCCCGGAAAGAACGCCAACGAAAAGAAGTTACTCGACGCCAAGTATGAGGTCTTCCTCGATCAATGCCGCACTCAGCAGGAGTACCGCAAGAAGGTGGATGAAGCGATTACTACCTGGGGCCGTCCATAAGCGAACATTGGGCTACATGAAGGCGAAAGGAAATGAAAAGGCTGTTTGTGATCAAGGGATACTTTACAGATCAGATGCCGGGTTACTGAGCTAGCGATAGTATAGAAATATACCATGGGTTTATAGATAGAACTCTTGTGTTCCTTGATTGATGTCCTTATCCCTTCTTGAATGATACCGCAGTACGTGTTGTATGGCATTTATGGAATCAAACCTGAATACTATAAGCTGGTGAGAATGCTAAAGGAGTTATCGTGAGGGAATGCGACAGCGACGTACAGCGAATACACGCTAAGCTAAGTAGCTTTATAGTGGAGAATAACGCGCTTGGGGAGCAGCTAGGTGTCAGTATGGTCTTAGTGATTGGTCCGTGCACTCCGCCCGTAACCAAGCTTCCCTCGTCTTGTTGATGTTTTCTTTCAGCCTTGTCTGGAAATTTCGACAGATCTTGCTGCAAGCTGCTGCATCCTCGGAACACAGCAGCACCTGGGCATCAAGGTAGACAGGTAGGGTTAGCTGAATAGCTACCCGGGTATCTACCATAACTTGTTCTCTTCTTTTTCGTTCCCTGTAATTCAATTGCAACGCGAGAACTCTCTCGCGCCTGATCGGCCATACACTAAGCTCCCGCCTACCTACCTACCTACTTGCCCAGCTTTAACCTCCTCCTTGTCATTGAAAACGCCGCGATTTAATCTATCCGATCTGATCCCATCACCAACATTATCGTTCAGCCATGTCGCTCTTCGGGTCCTTAAATACCCAGCAGGGCTCTGCCCCAAGACCGAGCTTATTTGGTCAACCGGCTCAAACCACCGGCCAGACGCCCAGCCTGTTCGGAAACTCGACCCAGACACAACCCCAGAATACAACGCCGAGCTTGTTTGGTAATGCTCAGCAGACGCAGACGGCACCGAAGCCTAGCTTGTTTGGTGCTTCTACACAACAACCGCAGGCGCAACAAACGGGGGGCTTATTTGGGAACCTGGCCGGTGCAGGAGGTGGACAGTCTGGCGGAACATTGGGAAGCACTGCGCAACAACCTGCACCACAAGCGCAGCCACAGCCTGGTAGCTTGCTCGGGAGTACTCTAGTGCAGCAGCCGCCACGGACGGGCCTATTTGGCGCAACCACAACTCAGCCTTCAAGCTTGGGGCTAGGCGCCTCGACAGCTAACCAGAACCCGGGTACGTCGAGCCTGTTTGGAGCCAGTCAGCAGCCTGCGGCGTCGACCAATAACGGTGCGCTTCCTCAAGGAAACACGACGGGATACTTTGACAGTCTCCTTGCAAAGAGCAAGAAACAAGCTCAGGGCGAATCCCCTCTAGAGGACCTCCCCAGCTTGCAGCTTGGATTAGGTGATCTCCGACAACGCCTTCGAAAGCTCGGGCCCCAAGCAGACCCTCTCCAGCATGGTAGGGCTCAATACATGCTAGCTGCCTCCGGCGTAGACCCAGGTGCTGCTGTCAAAGACCTCAAATACTTCAGTGCTAGCACCGCGGGACGCGTCGACCGACCAACTACTGCCTCTGCTGCGCCCGAAGTCGATGTCGAAGCGTATCTTGCCAATCTTCAGTCGAAAACTACATTGAGTATGATTGCCGATGGCCTGGAAAGGTCAACTAGAGACTTTGACAACTTCTTGGAAGACAACATCACAATGGAGTGGGAGGCACAGAGAAAGCGTATATATGAACACTTTGGCATCAAACCTAGGGAGGACGGCCCGGGCGATTATAGCGCGGGAACACCAGGTAGAGAAACGTCGGGAGGTTTTGGGCGGTCGAGGAGGAACACCAAGGCCTCTCGGGCTGCCGCGTCCAGTGTCAAGGGCAGTGCTTTTGGTCGTTCAGCCATGCAAAAGTCGGTTATTGGAACGCCAAGTAAAATTGGTCCTCACCAGCCCGAATTCAAGGATGTGGAAGATGCTGCGGGTACCCCAGCTGTGGTGCCGAACGGTTCGTCAACTGAAGACCGCTTCATCAGAGAGAAGCAAGCCAAACTTGCGGTGTGCGTGAGAGATCTGAATTTGGCTCGTCTGGAGAAGACACCGTATCCTATCTTTAATGAGCTCGCCCAAGTCGAGAGTAAGACCGGCGATAGGCATGCACAGCAGCTTGTTGATGCCTACAATGCTGCCATGTTCATTGTTGGCGAACATCCAGAGGCCGAGACATTTGCTGGAGACGCGACAGCTCGAGAGCGCCAGTTCAAGGACAGCTATCTAGACCTGAACGACAAGTCTGCTGCTTCCTTGCAGATGCGAAGAAGGATACTCGACGGGGCAAATCGCTTCCTAGAAAGAAAGTTCTTCTCAGAGATTGAAAATGTTATTGCCAAACATCCCCGAGAAGCTGCTCTAGGAGGGCGACCGGATGTTATTAGCAAGATCCAGGCGTACGTGCGCTTACGAAACGCCAGGAGAGACCTGGTGCCCGACAATGTGGAACTTCAGCAGGATGCAGACGGGGAGTTCGTCTGGGCAATAGTGTTCTTCCTGTTACGCTCCGGTCACATTGATGAAGCCGCACATTATGTGAAGGCACAAGCTACAGTCTTCCGAACCATTGATAGGACATTCGCTTCGTATCTCCTCGAGTATGTAGGCAGCCCTGAAAGACGGTTGAGACGCCAACTGCAAGACCGATGCAACAATGAATACAACCAGAGAGTCCGCAACGCCCCCGAAAACTCCATCGACCCCTATCGGATGGCCTGCTACAAGATTATTGGACGATGCGATGTCAGCAACCGTAGTCTCGACAACCTAAATACAGAGATCGACGACTGGGTCTGGCTTCAGTTCAACCTTGCCCGTGAAAACGATAAGTCCACTGAAGTGGCTACCGAGTCATACGGGCTACAGGATCTTCGCGCGAGCATTCGAGAGATCGGTCTTAAGCATTTTCCCAAGAACCCCACAGAGGATACTAATGGCACCTTTGGCATGTTCTTCTACTTGCAAATTTTGGCGGGCATGTTTGAGCAAGCTATATCATATCTTTATACGTTCTCCTATGTGGATGCTATCCACTTTGCGATTGGTCTAGAGTACTACGGTCTCCTTCGACCGGCTGACCCATGGAGCACGTCGGAGACACTTCTATCCTATGACACTCGCTCCAAGCCACAGCTGAGCTTTGGTCGAATGCTGGGATACTATACAAGAGACTTCCGCGCCGCCGACGTGAACTCTGCGGTGGACTATCTAACTCTCATCTGCCTCAACGCTGACTTGGGAGGAGAACAAGGGCGTCAACAAGCAGAGCTATGTCATATAGCTCTGCGAGAGCTGGTGCTGGAAACCAGAGAATTTAGCAAATTGATTGGTGACATCAGACCAGATGGACGCCGTATTGCGGGCCTCATCGAGGAACGCGGTCCCCTCATAGGATTGCGAGAAGAGGATGATTTCGTCAGAGTGGTCACTCTTCAGGCAGCTCGGTTCGCCGACGATAACGGGCGGACAACGGACGCAGTATTGTTATATCACCTTGCCGGAGATTATGACAGCGTTGTCACGATTGTTAGTCGCGCCCTGAGCGAGGCTATCTCACTCGAGATCGGTGAAGATCCTATGCGCCTCGTGCCTGTGAAGCCGCGTGCCACGGGAGATGCGCCCGAGGCACAGCCGGGAAGCAGCTTGAGCCTAGCATCACTTGATGACCCTGTCCAGCTCGCCTATACGATGATGTCTATGTACGAGAAAGATGCCATGTTCTCGACAAGGATTCAGAACCAGAACCGAGTCGCCTGTCATCTTTTGTTGCAGATGAGCGAGATTAAGGGTCTAGTGGAAATTGGACAATGGCCCGATGCATTAGATGTAAGTTTCTTGTGCCACATTATCTCCCACATTATCATCTTCTCCCGGGGTTCGTACTAATCCAACTTGTAGAAAATCCGGGCGCTCGAAATTCTGCCATTAGATGCCAACGGCGACGCCACAAAGGTCCGGCACTACGCATCCAAGTTCTCGGCACTCTCGCAGGCGGTGGCCATCAACGTCCCGAACCTGCTGATGTGGTCCATCACATGCTGCGTGCGACAGCGAGAGCGGCTGATGAGCGCGCAGTTCAGCGGCAACGAAGGGTCGCGCCGGACAATGTGCGACAATCTCAAGCAGATCAGCATAGATTTGACTACGTATACTAGTCAGCTGCGGTACAGATTCCCGCCCCACCTGCTTGAAGCCCTGGCGAGGGCGTCTGCGGATTAGACATGAGGGAGCACAGGGATCATTTTGGAGAGCAACGAGCATCAAGGAGAAGATGATAGCTATTGGGCATGGCTAGTAGTTAAATAAATGTAATGATTACCACAGAGCTGCTGCATGAAATATGATGGTCCATTGAGCCGTGGGGAGTAGAGTAGAGTAGAGTAGAGTAGAGTAGGAGACTATCTACCTACTATATACGTACAGTGTTATGTAGGGTTTTTTATGCACAGCGTTATGCGGCCGGAAAGAAAAACTGAAGCTTGAGATTGGACCCTGCTTCGAGCCTGTTTCGAGCCTGCTTACAGCAGGTGAAATAGATAAAATGTGATTTTGATGAGTTAGATAAGTAGGCACTCTCATTCATGTAAGGCGCGCATTAGTCTCGACGCTGAGTAGGTAACAATTGGGTCTTGCGCCAGAGTGATCGATATTAAATACTATACATTGATTCGTGATGGACCTCATATTAGACACTTTATCATGGAACCACGGCTATGAGAACCCTGGTGGGACCCAGTCAGACAAATCCCGTTAACTGTAAGCATGCCTGCTCTATGATTGCCTCGAAAAGTCAGAAAAGGAGAAGAAGATAAAAACCCTGATCGTGATACTTTTTCACGAAAAGTTGGGAAACGTTAGCCAAGGATAGCCCCGGGTGGGGCTAATTAAGGGTCGATTTAAATACTGGAGCAGTATTACCGCTCGTATGAGATTCACCAAGACCGAGTCATCCGGGTCGTTCACGGCGATGTGCCCTGAATCATGAAAGACCCCACTTGCAGAGAAAACGACGAAGAGGAAGGCACCGCCAAGGATGGCGATCTAGGTTAGCGTTTCGGCGCATTTCTCCTGCCTCCAGTTTCGTGCCACCTACCGCGAGTTTACGCATCCTGATAGACCCTCTCTGCCCGTCCAGACTCCATCCATCCTTACCGTAGCGACTCCGTGCAAATCCCATACTCAGTAGTCCCCCCAGTCACCGTCTATTCCCAGTCCCAACTTGGCTTGGGGCCCGAAGACCGTCAATCTCGGTACCACTCTAGCGTCACATCCCGTCTCCATTCAGCCCTACGGTCGATTTCCACCACCACCACCCACGCAACCACTCTCGGGTATCGACTCTGTGGCACGGCCGGATCCGGGCCTCGATACCCATCCTTGTCTGTAAGGGTACATATGTATGGTGGTACTGCGTGTGTGCGTAAGACGGGTCAGCTCAAGCTGAGACGAAGCGACTGGTGAGGCGAGTGGTAATGTGACGGGGACGGGGCCCTGTGTTACGTGCGCGACACACACGTCAGCTAGATACATGTCCATGTCTCTTTTTTCCTTTGTCCTTTTGCCGCTACTAGAATTAAATAATGCTTCCGCCCACCTCCCCGGCCCGACCACCACCACCACCACCAGCCGTCTTAACCCCACGCCGAACAACTCTACTGCCGCCACCATCTCCACTACTAAGTCCAGCCTCAGTCATAGTCAACCTAGTCCTGCTCCTACCGCCAGAGCCCCGGATACTGCTGCTGGTGGTGCTACCGCGGGATCCCCCTTTGCTCCCACCGCCGCTTCGGAACCGGGGGCTGGTCCTCCACACAAGCGTGGGCCGTCCTTGTCCTACGATGGCCAATCCCCTGATTCCACTAGCTCGCTGCCCAGCGCCAAAGATAATGCCTCGGACATTTCCCAGGACCAGCGCACCAAGAAACGACGTACCGGCGTTCCTGGATCTAGAGGCGTCGCCAACCTGACGCCCGCACAGCTAGCCAAGAAGCGAGCAAACGGTACGCTCACTCCCCTCCGTATCTTCATCAACACCCCTTTACACTACATATCCTCGATGATATTATCATTTGTCCTTTACTGCTACTAGTAAACCCGTGATTGTATAAGTGGTCTGTGCGAACAATGTATCCAGTCGCTCTGGTCACATATATGACCATGCCACGCCAACCCCCCGCCCCCCCAAGTTCGTAGATAAATGAAAATATCTGACTTAGTTATGGATAGATCGAGAAGCGCAACGTGCTATCAGAGAGCGCACAAAGAATCAGATTGAAGGCCTTGAGAACAGGATACGCGAATTAACTGCACAAAAACCGTATCAGGAGCTACAAGAGGCAATCCGTCAGAAAAATGTGGCCGAGGCTAAAGTCGAACAACTCCGAGCCCAAATGGCTTCCGTTGTAGCCATGCTACAACCCTTCTTGTCAAGCGATAATGGTAGGTCGGCCACAATTATGGACAGTTCCACGTGGCTAATTATAATTAACCTGATCAATTACAGCTGAAAGTAATCTGGCCTCTCCTATTCCAGCCTCTGATTCCATACAAGCAACTCGGGAGCAGCAGCATCAACAAAAACAAAAGCAGAAGCTTTCATCCTATTCCTCCCATAGCGAATCGACAACACCTAGCGCTGGGGTGACGCCACAGTCAGGCGCAGAGTCTTCCCGGTATAGCCAACCACTTCAGGCGAGCTCGCAACCCGATATAGATACCCATCAGCCCAAGATACCGAATTTGAACATCGGTGACGAGCGTATACAGCTTGACGCACTTCTTGACCCTTCACAACGGTTAAGCAGGATGCAGACGGGTGTACACGGAGCTCAGGATTCACCTGCTTATCAACACTTACCTATGAAACATGATTGGAGCGTTGCTATGCATTTCGGGCGTGATAAAGATACTTCCGCGAACAGTTATGGGTCGCCCCCAACGTTTACACAACAAAACCAACCCATGAAGTACGCGCCTAATTCCCCCAACCCTCCCCAGACATCATTCTCGACTGTCCATGTACCAATTAAACATACACCGGCCACTTGTCCACTCGATTTCGTCTTATTGGACTTTATGCGGGAACGCCGCGAACGCGCCGCCGAAGGAGTGCCAACGAGAGAGCTCGTAGGACCGGAATATCCTTCTATAACCTCGTTGCTTAACCCGGTCAAGGGCCCCTGGTCGCATCCAGTGTCCAAAGTCTTTACAGATGTTCTCTCCAAATTCTCTGCACTTTGCAGAGTGCCTGAGAAGGTAGCTGTCTTATACGTCATGTTTGTGATAAGTAAGTATGTCCCGTTATATCTGCTTAGTTTTCTTCCATTTAGGATATCATGAGATGTTCCACGCATGGTGCTGCTTGAGGCGTCTAGATAGCTCGAAAATATTTCCAACCCATGTCCAAGGTGACAGGTTTCTAATTCTCAGTCTTCTAGTGCGGTGGCACATAAGTCCAACCCAGGAAACTTACAATCTCATACCCGAATTCGCACGACCATTGGATATACAATTTACATTGCCGCATCCCGCCTGGATCGACTACCTCCCTTTTCCCGCTCTGCGCGAGCTATTTGTTCGGAACAACGCCCTGCCTGAGTTCCAATTCGACGAGATTTTTGTCGCATATACGCTGACTTTATCCCTCAATTGGCCATATGAAGAGACCGATGCGCTCATCATCACGCCCGATGGGAGCGAGACCATTATCAACCCCGTCTTCATGCGCCATCTACACCGGATAGAAAACTGGACGCTGGGGGATGCCTTCATCCAGGTTTGTCCGGCCGCCCAGGGCACGTTTAACCTCAAGCGGGACGGTAGCTCGCTGAATCAAAACCACGCTCAGGTCACTGGGCCGAGTTGGCATGACACACGATAGACAAATAAAATAAAATAATGAGACCGTCATTATAATGCAATAGATGTCATTTGTCACTATAGAATTTCTAAAGATGAGAGATCGTCATGAATTCTGTCTTTGGGTGCAATGTTTGACTCCCGGAGGATAAGGGGGTTGTCTGTTACTGGGTGACTAATACATGACATGGGTTTTGGGTATAATGAGGGTTGGAATCAGGGCTTGGAATTACTTCATATTACGCTATTCAGTTATGGCTGCTAGGGATGATGAAGGTCTAATGAAATAAATCACTTCCGGCCTTCGAGGCCCGCCAATCTATAACTATATCTATCGTGCCTCATAGGAGGTATCACAGGTCAGCGGAGAACAAGGCGCAAAGAGGTGGACGGGAGTTGAGGTGCGTTAAGACAGGAGGTGGATAGGGGATATCAAGAGCCTCAGACGTCGCGCGCGGACTGCAAAGACGCCATGGATTGTTTATCCCTCGTGATAGGATGATGCTGCTCAATGTAATCAATTCAACCATTGCTTTCGGTATTAATATGGGTATCGCGCCACCTCGGTTCACCAGTCCAGTCCGTATTCCTCTCATCCCTTTTCCCTTAATCACATAAACGTCTTTCTCACCATTACGTACTCCGTCCGTTGCTTCAATCACGCTTCATCGCCCAACTCATTAACGTCGAACGAGAACGCAGTGACGCGAGCGTGCGTGCCGTAGCTGACGAAGAGCGTAGGCATTCGATCGCCGGGCCAAGTCTCGAACTGCAGGCTCGGGATGACGGCAGGGTCCCACTCGATACGCCCACCTATTTGGGGATTTGTGTCTCCGCTATCGTCTGCTGGTAGTTTGAGAACGCGGAGTCGTGACCCCGTGCGTACAGAATAGAGCGCTATGGTCCCTGGGACGTCGTCGTGGGCGGCCGCCACGACGCCTGTGGCCGCGTCGTACGCGAAGCCGATATCAATACGTGCCAGGTTGCGGTACTGTTCGAACTTGATGACGGGCTGGGCTACAGATTTGTACCACAACTTCTTCCTCGTCTTGTTGCGGCGGCGAAACATAAGATGGCGGTCGGCATCGCTGTAATTATATCCAGCTCTAGCCGCATCATCAACCTCGAAACTGTTGTCGTCATTATCGCCTCCTTGATGTGACCGTGCGAATCGCAGATCATAGACCCCAAGACAATTCTCCAGTCCGGCTACGAGGACCTGGTTTCCGCCATCCAGACACCTCAGGTGCGTGATAGTAGAAGGGAGCTTAAGATATGACCACCCAGTGAACGGAACGCGTGTATCAGCAGTAATTAGCGTCCCTGGTCGCCCCCCGAATCGGAAGATTTCTCCGTGGTTTGGACAGAAATCAATCGCGAACACGTCGTGAAATACCTCCCCTAGATGATGCTTGAGATAGGTCGAAGCAGGAGACACGAGGTTGCGATCCCATTGTACTATGCCCCGGCTTGTACCAACCGCGCACCCTAATGATGAAGATGCTGGCGCAGGTGCGACGCAGTTTGATCCGTAGTCGGTGTACCGGGGCTTGCTACTCCCCCTATCGCTCCCTATTGACAGAGCAGTAAAGTCTAGAGCGCGCAAGTGACGTGAGTACTAGATGCCGTATATGACTCGAAAATATTTGCGTCGGAGATAAAACGATATTGAAAGGTGCAAATATACAGATCAGCGACAGGGGAAGAATACCAGGAACACAGATTTACCTGACGGAAGCCTCCAAAGTGGGCGCAGAGGATCTTCGCTACCATCATCAATCATGGGCGAACACTTATATAGAGAACTGATGCCGCCCCGGTTGGGCGGTTTTTGCGACGCCACAAATATAGACTTGCTCGGCGCGTGGTACTGAATGTCTGAGATGGACGGTATTATATACATACGTCCGTGCAGACAGCGGTAGTTGACTAGACTTCTCCTACTGAGGCTATACCACGGAGAGATGCAGAAGAGAGTTAGCCAAGGCTTCTTTCCTCGATTTTCCGCCTGCGAACCACAACTTGTATGGAATGGGTACCGTGATCTTGGTTCGCAGTACCTACCGCCCGTTCTTGTCGCGAGCTATATATCCGGCAAGGAATTGGTCGTCTTTAATAGCTATAAGAACAATGTAAAACTATACAGCGTAGGGGGCGAAATAAAGGAGTGGAGGGGAATAGATCCATTGATACATACCTGTATATGTATTACACAACCCCGTCTTATAATCATACCCGACTACAGCCATATGGCTGGCCGTTTGGACTTCAACAGGCGCCAGTGGTATGCAGCCTTTGTGTATCAAGCCGTTGGCAAAGCAAGCAGCTTGCATATCATCCTTCAAGGCGCCATACTCGCGGGCGAAGAAGCCGCCTGTCAACGGGTCGTGAAGCACCCTTGCCTGCTTGATTCGATTCTTTGTGAGACTCAGATGCCGCACAGCGACTGCGGTGGCCTCATCGTCAAGCTTCCGCCTTTTCACGCTGTCGGAGGACCAGGCAGCATTGACAGGCGCGGTCTTACTATTCTCGACTTTGAAATAGCGGCGCTTGTCAGGGTCTTCTCGAGACTGTTAGCTAGCGCGACATGGTGTACGGGACAGTAGACATGGAGCGAACAGCAAATGGACCAGAAGGGCGATAGTACTGAGTTGACCAACCGTAGTAATACCCAGGAATATTCATACCAGCGGTCTCGCAAAAATAACGAGGCTGTGAGCAGAAATAGGTCGTCGTGTGGTTTCTGAGATGGATGGAAGTTTGGAAGTGCAGCAAATCATTGGCCGAATCAGAGTGTAGTCATTCTACAGAGATTAGACAGATAACTTGAAAGTCTGTTAGCTATTGAAGAGCAAGTACATGGAGGCGAAGAGATAATTCATTGGGCGAGAGTGCTTTTACTTGCCCGTGTTCGAATAGAAAGCCATCAGTCCAAGGTAAAATAAATGTAGGAAACCTGACATCAGCTGGCCGCCCAAATTTAGCAGAGCTGTCAGGGCGGCAAGACCCATAAATCTACTTTGCGCGGCTTCCATAGCATTGAGAGTCAGGTGGCGGCCGAGTTAATTGGCAGCTGCTCAAACTCAAAGTGGAGGCTATTCACGAATCCCATGAAAAGGCTTGCATTATTAACATCACAGTGCAGACAGATAGCTCTAGTAACTAGCTTTTACTTTCTTATTTAATTAAGTCTAAAGACGTATAGGTTAGGGTATATGACCGAAGTCCGCCCGCCGCATCATTCAGTTTACAAAAATGAAATTATAAAGAGTGATCGTTCGACCCCCAAGCCAGACGGACGTCTATTTTGTACACCGAAAGGCAAAGGTATGTATCATAACGAAGAGGGGGGCCGAATGGCGTGGCCTGGCGGGGATTGCCGCGCCCTGTCACTTTTCGACCATTTACTGCGACTTCTCGTGCTGGGTGGAGACACGCTGGAGTGAGACGACTATGAAACATGTTAGCAAGGGATGTCTGTAACGCAATAGATACCAATAAAAACTTACCGAAGTCCTCAAGGGAGCGCTGCTTCTGGCTTCCCTTGGGAGACTTGCCGTGCATCAGGTTGTCGAATCCAGAGCTGTCCTGGAGGAAGTAGTAGACACCGGCCATGACGCTGAAGACACCGAATGAGAAGATCCAGATACGGACAACGGCGACAATATGGGTGTATCCGTGCTCGAACCAACCGAAGATACAGAAGAGAGTAGCGAGGACATCGACTAGGAAGATGGCGCCAGTCAACTGCCACGACGGGATGGACGACCAGAAAGGACCGTTGGCACGAGTGATGAAGATGAGCCAGTTCTCAGTGAGCGAGATCTCGAGGAAGAGAACCTCGTCGAGGTTACCGTTGTTCTGAACGATACCGCCGTTCTCGCCGTTGGCGTAGAGAGTGGTGACAGTAATCCAGGTGCCGACAGCGAGAATTACACCGAGGATGACGGACATACCCCAGAGCTTGGGCAGGTTCCATTTGACAGGGCTCATAGAGTAGGGGGCGTTATCGTAAGCAATTGCCAGGGTAGCAACATCAGCGAAGATGGCAATGAAGACAACAAGCTCGATGTTGAGAGATCGGTTAAGGATGGCAATCCACAGACCAAGGTAGATCTCCAAGTGCAGGGACAGAGCGATACGGTAGACGACGTAAGCATACATACGGTGGAAAATCTGGCGGGAAGTCTTAAGAGCATCAATAATAGCACCAAGACCAGGAGCCAAGAAGACGATATCCGCAGCGGAACGAGCGGCATCAGAAGCACCTTCGACAGCAATACCAGTATCAGCCTTCTTCAACGAGGGAGCATCGTTGACACCATCACCAGTCATACCAACAAGGTAGCCACGCTGTTGCAGAATCTCAACGACGTTGTACTTGTGCTGGGGGAAGACCTCGGCGAAACCATCGGCAGCCTCAACGAAATCATAGACCTCAGAACCAGGCATGTCACCACCACCACCAAGACCAAGACGCTCAGCGTTGTAGACGTTGGTGCCAAGACCAAGTTGACGAGAAGTCTCACGAGCGATACCGACAGCGTCACCAGTAAGCATCTTGATAGACAGACCCATGCGCTTAGCCTCGTTGATGGTGCGAGCAGTGTCGTGACGGGGAGGGTCAGAGCAAGGCATAATACCGAGAATCTCCCAGGCACCCTCACCACGCTTGCGGGCAACACCGAGAGAACGGAAACCACGGGTAGCGAACTCAGCGACCTTGTTCTTGTAAGCCTGGTCGATGTCCTCAGGAACGGGGTGGTCTTCAGCGACGGTCTTCAGGACGAAAAGAGGAGCACCCTTGACGCAAGTGATGATCTCACCCTGGGGAGACTCGACGATGGCAGTAACCTTCTTGGAGACAGGGTCGAACGGGTAGAATTCCTTGACAATGTACTTGGAGAGGACACCCTTGGCCCGGGGGTAGTACTTGAGAGCCTTTAGGAAAGCCTTGTCAATGGCATCCATACCCTTCTTCTTGCGAGAAGCAGCCAAGCAAGCAGTAAGCATGAGGTCATCAGGCTCAACACCAGCAACAGTGAAGGGCTCAGAGAGAGATAGCTTGTTCTTGGTCAAAGTACCAGTCTTGTCAGAGCAGAGAATCTCAACACCAGCCAAGGACTCGATGGCAGAGAGCTTCTGGACAATAGCCTTCTTCTTGGCGAGGAAAGCAGCACCGACAGCCATGGTAGTGGTGACGACGGCGGGAAGACCGACGGGGACACCGACAATGGTGATGGCGAGGGTGAAGCCCAAGATCTCGACAATGGGGTTGGAGCGGTAGAAAGAAGAAACCCAGACAACCAAGAGAGTCAGAATGACGAGGACGAGCAGGATCGTACCAATGCCGTTGAGAACCTCAGTGAAGTGACCAGTGCCGCTGGAAGCCTGGCTGACGAGGGCAGCAGCGCGACCGACGAAGGTGTTGTCACCAGTAGCAGTGACGACCATGAAGGCCTCACCACGCTTGACGGCAGAGGAAGCAAAGCATTGGTCGTTCTTGTGCTTGTCAACAGCAAGAGACTCGCCAGTGAGGGCAGACTGATCAACCTGTAGGAAAGCGTCCTCGGTAACGATACGACCGTCAGCGGGAATGATGGTACCCTCCTCGACCTGGAGGATATCACCGGGAACCACCTGGGGAGCCTCAATCTCCTTGAGAGTACCATCACGGAGAACAACAGCCTTAAGAGCCAGTGTCTTCTTCAACTCGTCGACAATAGAGCCAGCCTGGTATTCCTGGATGAAACCGACGGCAGCGTTGAGCAGCAAGAGAGCAATAATGACACCGAAATCGACCCAGTCTTCCAGACCAGCGGCAAGGACGGCAGCAGCCTCCATGACGAACTGAATGGGACCAACGAAGAAACCCTGCAATAAGTCAATTAGACATGGTCAATCGAACAATGGGCGCCGGGGTAAACATACGAAGAACTTTAGGAGTAGATTTTCCTTCTCCTCCTTCATCTGGTTGAGGCCATACTTGCGGCGGCGGTTGGTAACCTCAGCTACGAGACAATTAGCCACTCTGAAACCCATGAGGTCGACTCAATGGCGCACCATTGATTGACATGCAGTGCGCTCCGCCCAATTGAGTCGAATCCATGGGTTATATCAACTTACATTCTGTCAGACCGAGCCGGGTATCGGTGTTGAGCATCTCCTCGGGAATGGTACGGCCCTGGCCAACAGCCTGGCCTTCCTCCTCCTCTTCCTCGTCATCACCATCGACAGACTCGAGGTCCTCGATTAGGGCATCAATGTCCTCATCTTCCTCCTCGGCATCATCTACCTTGGGCTTGGTGGTAGTTGGTTGAGTATTGTGGTGACTAGCCTTCTCGTCGAAGTGACCCGACTCGATGTTGGTGTTGATTGCCGGCGCGGCGGCAGAATTATTAGGTTCAGCCATAATGGCGAGGGGTTTTGCTATAGTCGAGATCTACTCGCTATGCCGGAGCTGCTACTACTAGGAAAACGCGTTAGAAGAACATGTGCGTCACTCATAGGGTTTATGGACGCGGCTGGTGGAAGGGCTGCTGTCGCAATGGCAATGCAGAAGTAACAAGTACTTGCCGCTGGAATGCGACTAGGTGCTAGGTAAAATTGATAACGATGCGACGGTGAGACTCTACAAAGCGCAGGCCGAGGAGAGTCGGGAGGAATTGGGAAAAGTTTGCACTTACAAGAAGAAAGACACAAATAGATAAGGGTGAAGGAGGGAACGGGGGAAGAGAGAGAGAGCGTGTGGAAGTCACCGGCGTCGAGAACCTATTGAAAGTTGACGAGTCGATTTGAACAAGTCTCTACGCGGTAAGAGAGAAAAGAGAAAACGAGAACGTCAATTGCGACGGGCAGCTCGGATTTTTAAAGGCTAGAGGCCATGGGAGCAAGCAGGGCGACGTGATGAATGGATGGATCCGCCGAAGAAGCTCTCTGCTCCAAAATGGGTGTTAAGTCAAGCCGGGGCCTGGTGCTGGGTCTGGTGCTCGGTGTCTCGCGACATCGCGCTACAGTGCGGACCCGCTAGCCCCATCTCCCCGTCCTGTCCCCTTCGAGTTGTAGGTAGCGTAGTGCAGTGTAAGTACCTACTTAGTGCTCTAGCCTATCAGGGCCACGATGAATAAGGAGATGCCAATGCCAGCGAGCCCATTGAGCCCATTGACTGTAATACACCAACAAGTAAGCAATCTTGCCGTATGTACGGTATTATTATGCGCTACTTTTTTTTACGTTGCGGTACATGATGTATGTAAGTTAACTATCAACCTTGTACTGAGTAGAGTAGCCTGCCGGGCAAGAGGTTCGGCAGTATAAGTACTTAGAGTTACAGCGGCGGTGTTTTTATCTCTGCCGTTTCTTCAGCACTTACAGGAAGATACATGCCTTACATTTCCCGCTTAGGTATACGCTAGACACAGACACACATACACACGCATATCATTGACCATTATCTACGCCATTATTAGGTAGTAGGGTATTCAACAAACCACTCAAGCTTGCTCCGGCGAGACCCTTTGAATGGTGAAGCTTCTTGACAGCTGTTTTGAGTTCGACTAAGCCTGAGCCTTAGGTTTTCGTCGTCCTATCCGAACGACAACGTAATAGAGCATCTTCTCCTATCTTGTCATCTATACCGCCAACTTCCTAGCTATACTACTACTCCTTGATGCCATACACTATCTACCCAGAAAAGGGGATAAACGCCATACTATCTGGTTCTATAGACTAGGCTGTTGAATTGTACATTGACGATATATCCCTATCCCATGATATCGTGGAGAAAGCATAGATAAGAAGCGCCAAGCACCCCTAGTTGTTGTACATGGAATATCTCTAGTGGTGCGCACACTACTGTCGGCCCTGCAGGAGAAATTCTTGACCACCTACGCTACCGCTACCTCTTAACTAGCAACACCTACACGCACTACAACTGGACACCTTGGACACAGTTGGTATGCAAGAAGACGCGCACTGTACCGGCAAGTCCCCAGTACAGGACCGAAAGCGCGGTGCCCCACTTCGATCGAAGTGGATATCTCTTGGACCGGGGTCAGGGTACGAAGGTACATGCAGGTAAATCACTCACTCAACTTTTTTTCCTCACTCGTTTGCCCATGACGACAGACCGCAACAAATCCCAAATATGCCTCGACTCGCCGTCTTATTATTCCCATTACTTACTCATTTGCCCTGCTGGGCACCCCGAGGACCACGACGCTGGCTCCGCGGAGGCGCACAGGGCACTTCATTCATTCAACCTCGGCGCAATTGACTCAGCAGCATTTCCCATTGTTCGCTCTGGCCATCGCAAATTTTCACCGTTGTGTGTGTGTTAGTGGTAGTAAGATATTTAGGTAGTGGTACGCAGTGGTAATGGTAGTGAAACTGTCACCCGTTGCCTGGTGTGAGTGACATTTGTTTTGGTCAGAATTTTCCGATCAAAACAAGGTTTCCCGTTCCTGTTTCTCAAAATCCGTTTCTGCAAGCAACAAGCTCTGCAGCCCGCATGCCAGCACGGACGGGCAGCACAGACCAACCAACGCCGATCCCCTGTAGCAGCCGAGCTAGGGAGCCTCCCTACCTATTAGTACAGTGGTATCAGAATCGTAAGCACCCTTAGTACAGGTAGTTATAGGCCTAGGTGCAGTGCAGCTTGTCATTGTACCTAGGTAGTGTCAGTGTAGCGTGCCTCGATGTAGGTAGGTAGGTACCTAGTGTGCGCTATGCAGCCTGCAGCGACCAGGCGTGCCCCAGTCAACCCCAATCCCCCACGCCCTGTCCCAAACTGTGCAGTAGAACCCTGTGGCTCTCTCTCCTGTTCAGTTTTTCCCCTACTTGCTATGGCGATAGCACAGTACGTCTAGATGATACGACACTCATTACACTATGCTACACTAAGTACCATCCTGCTTCACTAGCTGGCGGATGATGCCCCTGTACCTGGCTACGGTATGCCGTCTAAGTACAATCTTAAGTTAGATAGTTGAGGTTATTGCATGAGTGAAAGGGAGAGTCTGCTAAGAAAGGTAAGGGTTTCTCGGCCTTCATCGGTTCACCACAATCGTCCTAGCCAGCAACCCACCGTAGGTACTGTAGGACGTGTTGCGCGAGTCGCGACGCAATCTCGGTCTGCAGTAAGTCCGTTTGTACAGTAGGATCACACTGTATCTTAGGAGCAAACTTCCCTCTTAGACTGTATCTCGCACTGTCGCAAGGTCAGTCAGCCCGCCGCCATGCAACGTTGAGACCAGATAGGCTAGGTAAATACCGGTACTCTCTTACACTATGAGCAATTTTAAGTCTCGAAACAGCCACGCATGCAACAAGCTGGCACGAGACGAGACGAGACGAGACCGTCCCAACGGTTAGTTAGTATCCTAAGGGCAACAGATCCCTCATATCCGTTCTCTACGGTTCGAGCTGAATCCGCCGCACAGGTACACGAGCAAGCATATGAAGCACAAGTCTCAAAACAACTGACGAACATATTCGCCCATGTGCCTAGTCTCTTATATGTAGTCTGATGAGCCATTTTCCATGCCTAGTGTAGATGGACGCCGAGGCCGTGAACTACGGGCCACAACGAAACAAAACGCCAGTTGAAGGAAGCCAGTGTCGGAGGTTTGTTTAGTATGACGAATTCTTTTCTAGACTGCCGTCCAGTGCTCTCGGGCCCTGTCGATCACATACCTACAGCACCTAACATCCTTTTTCTATTCTACTCAACAGTTCACTAACAGTGGGTAGCTGAGAAGTTCAATCGACGTGTACATACAAGAGTATGGATATTCAAGTTCCCCAGCTTGTTCCCACGCGGCCTCCCTGTTTACTCATCACTACAGGGCATCTATCGACATGGTGTCCGCTCCCCAGAAGTCGACCCCGCGTAGCGCGAGAATACTAACACCCGTAGTATGATAACCTACCTACTACACTAGCCAGTAATGCTGTCTTCATCCAGCGCAAGAAAGCACGAGAGCTGTTTTCCTTCGTCTATACAAAGTCGTACGTCGACCTGATTGAACAGGATTCGTCTACTTACCCAGGTCTAGTTAGTGTTGGCCCGGCATGGCTGACCACCTACGTCATGCAACCTGATTCTGCCTGTCTGTCAGCCCTTTGCCCAGAATCCTCCCTTGGGGAGAAGTAGACAGCTCCGAGGTCACAATCCCTTCCACCGTACCAGCGTAAAGCTGGGTGCGGGTTGGGACCGGTGGCGCCGGCGCTGTTGGCGATCAATCTGTTGACGACCACGACTTCATCCTCATCCTACTGCATGCCGAATTCTTTAAGCGGCTTGGGACGGGCTTGGATTGCCTCAGGACTCACCGACAGATATCCGGACAAAGGACCGACAGACACTATGGCTTGTACACAAGTGGTAAGCGCTCGGCCTAAGTGTTCCGACCTGTCCGACCAGAGCATTCGCTCGGAATGACCGTTTTCCCCACCCCCTTTCGCTTTCGGTGTGTAGATGTACGCACGCGTGGTATAATAAAGGTGGAACTGGGAGTCTCGTGGTTGCGGTTGCGGCAATTCTTCGTCCCTTCTAGAACCCGACTCTTATTCTACACTACGGCAATTTCCCGCGTCGCGGTAAGCCCATCTGCGGCATCTAAGCGCCTATCTCAGATGTCCGCCACCACAAAGAGCGACCACGGTCGCTATCGCAATGCACGCACGCCTATCAATACATGACATAGCGAGGGAGGGAAAAAAAAGAAAAACCTGCAACGGCGCCATCGCCTCCTGTCAGTCGCACTGATCTCTGACAAAACTTGACGCCAAAATTGTCGGCTATTCCAAACATAATCTCAAGCCCCGAGTTGGTCCAAGTCGGCCCTACGCTTTGCGGTCATGACGCAACATCATTAATACGCAGGCATTGTTGGCTTCGAAATGCGCGTAGATCCTCATATGCCGGCTTGGCTCGCTCAAGCATAAATCGTCCCCGTCTTTAGTTGTCAGGCTCGCCTCAATCTGCTCTCGTTCAGATACGTTCTACTGAGAACTGCTAAAGGCCAGCAGCGCACAATTGCTGCATTAGTGTACAAGCGAATGAGAACCATTATAACCTTCATCTTTGTCTTAAATCCACATTGCACGAAATCCCACACGGCAGCTCTCCACTTACTGACGAATCACATCAACGGACGGCGAGAATAATCACCAAAATAGGATTCGCCCTGCAAGGGATTTGGTTTTAGTCTCGGCTAGTCTGATTGCGTTATTACTGGGGCAGCAACCAGCCTCGCCAGCCAAGTCGCTATTAGGGCGGAAATGGGGAAAAGCCAGCTCCCCTTCTTCATCCTCACTGCAGTTCCTCAGTCAAGACCGAATAGGTCCAATCTCTTGGCCCAGTGCATCCACAGTGCGAGTACTATCGCTCCATAGTCGACTCGGCCGAGGATTGCTCAAGCTAACAACAGTCTATCATTTTATTGTCACCATTCCCGCATTATTTTCACTAGTGTGATATATCTCGGCGGCGAGAGGTCAGTACTCAGTAGGTTTGTCGATGCTTGCGCTCTCTCCGGAATCACGAGATCCTCTGTGCTGTGCCGGAGAGCGACCTGCGCCTAACGGCGATCGTTTCCCCCTAGGACTATGAATAGCCATCTAAGATCTCGTGTATATGTCGTAGCTACCGTAGCTTTACGAGTAGGCCGATAACGAGGGGGCTTGTTCAATCTAGCGACAAGATACAACCCTCGCCTAACTTCCACGCATTCGTATAACAACAGCCGACGGGCTTCACCTTGAATCCCAGTACCCATGCAGATGGCGCCAATACCCGACCAGAATCGCAAGGGGCTCACGTCGCGCACATAATTGTGTATATGAAACTGGAGCACAAGGAAAATTATCGAGACTTGAAACAGCCGTCTTCCAGGCGAACACGAATTTGGTTTTTTTTCCTCCCAATTAAATATATTATCATACATAATACCGCCTATAACACCTACAACCTGTGGGCATGCCCTATGTCGACTGGACGAGCGATGTGTTCGTCAAAAAGACACTACAATACCTGCGCACCTTTGGTCGACCGAACCGTCCACTCATAGGTACTTGAGTCAACAACAGTGTGAGAGACAATTGATTCGCATAGTTGCCAGAAAGCGAAGTCGTCCGTCGTGGCTCTAGCGCGCTACTCTTAATTTGTATGGAACGATACATTTCACGGGAAGTCGATTCGCGGATGCGCGCACGAGTCAAGATCACCCAGGACAGGATTAGCCTCCCTGGCCTTGCTGAGTACAAGAACAATCATATGGTCACCTTCAGTAACGCGCTCAGCAGCTGTCGAGCATTATCTCATTTCGAAAGCACATTTACGAACCGGAAGCCTAACATAGGCATATGATACCAGTTGGTTAAAGATCGTGTCTGGTCGAGCGGGATTACGAGTCTTGAGGTAGACGAGTACTGCCAGTGTAGTAAGTCAAAGACAGGAAAACTCGACTATTCTGGGAACCTCAGACTGCCAAGTCGCACATCGCTCTGGGCATTGGCTTTAAGTCCAAACGAATGACAGAGTGAAACGATATCGACTTGGCTTGGCCGACCGAGGTTGATGATTGTGCTCGGCCTCTACCGTTTCCTAAGCATAGTATCTATTGAAGGTTAATTATCGATCAACTCGCTCAAAGCTCGACGGCAACTCCTAATCTCATCACGCCGAAAGACCATATCTCTGCATGCATCATCAGTTAACTACCATCAATCTCCGGTATCCTGCCAGTTCACAAAAGAATCATAATTGTACCCGAAGACAGGCCTGAGTCTGCATCTGAATTTGCTTTAAGGTTCAACGATCACATAATGTGCAGACACAGCCTAGAAGTAACGAACACGAGGCGAACACAAAACATCGACATCACGACCTTTGCTGGAGTACAAGCCTCCCTATATTGCAATCAACGTGTTCAGCAGTTAACTGTTTATGCTAGGTTTAGCTCGTCCGAGTCTTTGTTCCTCCCGGCAGTGTTTAGAAGTGGGTAAGTCCCGAACGAATCCCACACCACAAAACCGAAACAAGCTCCGACATTAAACAACGCCAAGAAAGAAGCCCATCTTCTGTGGTTGGCGATCTGCCCGGGATCCCGACTCCGAGCGTCCATGCAACGAGTACCGCATCCTACCAGGGACTTACAAGGAGTTACCCATCCGGGTGCCGTGTACAAGAGCTGCTAATTCCCTACCGCCGACGCCGCCATATGCTGGTAGTAGGTGGGTGTATTGAATTGAATGTGGGCAGGTACCCAGGTAGCAGGTAAGTAAGTAAGTGAGTACTCACGAACTCGATATTCCCTCATATCATATTTCATGATCACCCGCCAAGCGCTCTTTCCAAATTCCGGCCGACCATGCCCAGCCCCGAGATTCTTAGTGGCGTTAATATGGCCAACTTGGCACTATACGCGTCTACCGAGATACTACCTATCACAAAGAGGAAGGAAGAGAGGGTATGCGTATTGTGTGTTGCCCAGGCACACTTGCAGTACGCCCATGGATTGGGGGTTTTCTCTTTTTGGTTCTTCCTTAGATCCGCAAATGGAGCCCCAGTCGTATGCGCGGATACGTACCTAGGTTAGGGATTTATAGTCTGTATGTAAGTGCGTATATATACCATCTAAGACAGCCAAGGCTTTGTTAGAAACCATAAACACGAGATAGGAAATGGTAATATAAATAAAAGCGCCTTGACTATGCCAAGCCAAACAAAAACAGCGACAGGAAACAAGCTAGTAGCAGAAAATCACCGGGCTCGAGCATCGTCACATCTTTCTGAATGGCTGCAAAATGGTTTCGGCATTCGTAGCGCTACGTATGGAGGAACCGCCTTGTTTCCCACAGGGGTGATCGGCAGGGGTGGGTGGTGTCTAGGCGACCCAAATCCGCCCGTGTTGTGGTTCCCGCTGGGCCAGCTTTTGCGCTGTTTGCTTGCGTGCGTACATGCGTGCGCCTGCGCAGACCCGCGGGATGTTTGCTTTCCCGGACAGAATGCCGGGCTACACTGCCCTAGCTGTCTCAACCTACTGCGACTCTACAGTACCACGGTACTACCGACCGATATGTAACATTGGTTTTCCCGGGGACGCGGGGCGAGGGATATTTTGCTTTAGGTAGCTGCAGGTAGATAGGTAGGTTAGCTGCTTAGCCCTGACTAGATACCCGATAGAAACCCAAATATTGCACCATACATGCTTGGGTATGTCTGTAACAGTAGTACTTGCGATAGCTTACCCGGCATCTTGATCAATTGCCAGCTTCTGATTGGAGGAGGAGACGGGAAATCGACCATTCGTTTCACGGGATCTCGAAACCTCGTCCCAGGTACCGTTAAAAAGTCTTGGGCATCGAAACAAGGCCAAGACGAGGATGGGAATTTTGAGGCCTTTTTCTTTCCTTCTGGCACTTTTGATTCCCGCGCTTTAGTTAGGCAAGTACGTAGATGTCAATCAGATAATTGTCAGAAACACAAATTCACAGTGCTACTTAGAGAACTGTCTGTCCTGCAATGAATCCTACTGTAGTCACATCGATACCCTGCGTTGTCTTGCGGCTTTAACATGCGTAATACGCTAACAACGAATTCGCTGGGCACAAGTATACGACCGTATCTACCTACCTATTACACACTTTATCTACGTAATATCCGTGTATATAAACAATCTGGCTATTTTATTTGAAGAAGTTATTATTATCGTGCTACACGAGGAGAGCAGGTAATTTAATGGGGACCCGTCTTGTCGTTCTTGGAAATTGTCATTTAGGCAGCCGGGTGCCTCTGATAGGTTGGATGTTGGATGGATAAACATGGTTTCCCCAGAACGAGGCGAACCAACTGCCACCACCAGCCCTAGCACCATACACTGCCTCCTATCGAAGGGGAGATTTGAGTTTGTGTCTTTTTTGTTCTACACCAGAAGGGTATGAATTGCTTCTCTCTTGGCTTTTCCTTGCGTCTGCGCTATGTAAGTCAAGGAAAGTAAATGTTCACAATTTGATACTTCACGTGAGATAGGTAGAGCACAGCAGGTGAACTCTCGCAGCGAGATCCTATGCGCTCTTATCCACAACACCAGCCCTTCCAGAACTCACTAAGGTTATTCATCTCAGATTACAGACTCCCAGAATATTTAATATGAGAATTAACGGCAACATGTACCCCGTCATCCGGTGTCATGAGCAGGTTAGGGAAACCCATGGTAGGAGTTCTAGCTTTCTGGGATACTCTCCAAAAAGACCGCATGTCCTAATATGGGTAAAGCTTGTAGACCCAATAATTCACCGTAATTCATGCCACTCATGCCAGATAAAATCCATGGAGAGTTTGGCAGTTGCGTTATATCAGTATCTAGAGATGAGAGACTGTTACTCTCAGTGAACGTGAAACGCGAGTCTCAAGCCGAGGCCGTATTTGTCGATGTGAAAGAAGCTACACCAGTTCAACTTCCACCTTGGTATAATATGCAAACATAGGTCTATCGCCATTGTCGCTGATCGTCCCATCGCTGTATAGCTACCATATACCATTCACCTGAACTGCAGGAGACCTAACTTACCTACACTAAAAGTATTATCACAGAAGTAATTTTGTAGGCTAAGAGAAATCACTTTAAAGTCCAGGCCACTTGTATGTAAGCATAATGATGTTCGTTGCCGAGGAAAGCTTTCTTAAGCTGTCTTACGGGCTACCACTGTGATTGGTTTCCCAGCAGATTGTGATCCTTAGGGAGGCCAGATTTATTTATTTCCATCAGTATTATATTGCGCTTAGCATGACACAAATCCTTTTCGAGACAGCGATTTTAATTGCGTACGCGTATTACAGGTTGGCGCCATTCGTTGTCTTGTGGCTTTGCAGCTAATTACCTCATAGCCTTGTGATATTCACCATTTTGTAAAAACTCTACAGATCCGATTCACGATTGGTTATAAGTTTTCTGAAAGGTTGTCCAGTCTCTAGAAATTGCGCGAACTAAAGAAGACTCACATCGGTGGGCTTGGATTTCTTCTTACTTATAGGAGTCTGGGAGACGAGGAGTCATTCTAGTTTGCTAGGGGTCACAAGGCTGTGGGGCAACAACAAAGAATTACTCGTATTTATATAGCTGCAATATAGCACGTATGACTAAGACCACGCGCAACAACGAAAGTTATTTGCCTACCAACCTACACATAGCCCAACCCTGACGGTAGATTCCTACTAGCCGTGACTACTAGTAATGTGGACCGTCAATAGACTTCGATGGTGTTTCGAGGGGGTAGCTTAAGAGCTTCAACGTCATTCGTCATCGCCACCCAGACCTCAATCGCGGACTAGGGTAAATTTGTTAGGTTTGTTAGACAACATTATCCGTGGCTTTAGAGACAGGCAGGTCGCCTCAATTCCTTTTCAAAAAATACGCCATCCTCGCCAAAGTAATGGGATAAAACATCAAATTATACCCTTCCCCTAGGATGCTATGCAGAGCTCGTGTTGCTCCTTGCCGGGCGATGAACATGTGTCTTGTGTCTCTCAATATCTGCTTATCCCACCTGTTCTCCCCACGGAACTCTCATCAAAAACTACAGACTTGGCAGGAAGAAGCCCAAGCGTGTGATTACCGGCTGAAGTGTATTACCAAGTCACAGTTTTACTCTTTGACGTTGTTACGAGCTCGCCAGGCTGTGAATGCTTGGACTCGAGAACAACACGGTATCACACTCACGGTAACCCTCACTACCTCGATGGGGAGAGTGTAACAAGCCTCACGCACGCCAATCTCGCTTATATATGACATCAGATCCGTATTTTCCTGTAAGGCGAGGCGTTGTTGCCTTGCCGGTTGCGTTTCCTATCTATGCAAGTTTACCTGGTGCTCGGTGGACCGACGTATGATGGGCTCGACTCTCCTGGATATTGACCCTGCCCTGTGGGGTTGGTAGCTATTCTTTTTGTTCGTCGTCGTCTTCAAATCCCCATTTTATAGCTGTCAACTTGTTTTTCACCCTGGGCTTCCTAGTGTCTCGTGCATAATGGTCCAGAGTTGACGGCCACGTGCGGTCTTGACCTATGCGAACTAAAACCTAGGTAAGTAGGAATATGTCCATAATGAGCTTTTGGTAGTCGCGAATGTGTTAATTCGAAGACATCTAACCCTAGCGATCCATGGAGCGTTGATATAACGAGGTCGATTGAGGGCTTGGAAATAGCTTTAGACTACAATAACTAACTTATGACTGCCAGGATATTGAAGGTTGAATTGGATCACAACTTTTCTTGAAGGTTGGCATTAATTAACCATTTAGACATTTGCAACCACCCATCTAACTCTCGCGGTCCGCTAATATATATCAATTGGAGCGAGAGCTAAATAGCCCCAATTTCAGCAAGTCTTATGTTGGGACTTGCCACCGGATCGTGCATGGGAACAGCGAACGGACGCTCAGCGCATGACAGCTGAATGCATCAACATCGAGTGATACTGTTATTAAAACCCGTCTCAATCTAGGGCGGGTTATATTGTACTATGGACGGCTGGACAATTGTCACGCGCACTGAACATTTGTACGTTCGCATACGCCCTCGTATTGCGCATGTCTCAAGCTCATTGAAACGAATCTATTCAGACGTAGCTTACTTGATAATATATATATATTAGCAGATCTCAAAGATTGGGTCTTACGCTACTGTCGTAAATAGATTCACTCAAGTCTGCCAGCGAGGCCATTGCGATCTGATTGGGCTTCAGTAACCTTAGCAGCCACAGAACATTGTCGTTGAATTCAATTTATCTTCGAAGCCCTGGAATTCCAGCCCATTTTATAACAAATTATATCAATTCTCCATCTAGTAGGCGTTGAGTTGAGAGAAACTTGAATGCGCAACTCGAGTAGTTCACCACTCATTTGACCAGAACTGAAGTTGAGCCAAGCCTCGCCTCACTCAAATCACTATCTACAGCGGATGCTAGTGGCAAGGATTATGATTGGCTGGCTTCCTCCATCAAATCCCTGAAGCCCCCGGACAGGGATTGGCGGATTATGACCTGCTTATCCAAGCTCACGATGATTCGACTTCGTCCTAACCACATCATCATCAACATTTACAATTTCGCGAATCTATCTGCAAGTTTTGTCGCCGAGGATGATATCATGTGAAGATAGTAAGTAAGTATTATTTATAGATGCCCGAGTAGGTAAAGTAGCCATGATGTGACGCCAAAGCAGCTCTGTCGCAGCTTGAAACGCAAGAGTTTCACAGGGGGTCAATGCCACGACGCAACCCCCCTCCCCGGCCATCATTCGAGCCACCATGGTCCCATTTACGCGCCTTTGCGGGTAGGTTTTCTCAACAGGGTCTGGTGAAATCTTCCCATCCATGATCGTCCATCTTTTCTCTTTCCTTCCTTTCCGCCCGACGACTCGGATCTTCGTTGCAGCTGTACCAACAATCGCACCAGCCCGTTCATTTCAATGCGATATACTATTCTTTCTGCTTCTTCAGGGTGACAGGTGCACCGTAATATTATAGACAATTATATATACAATTTTTTTGGGAGATTTTTCTTGTTTCTACTTGGCTCGAGATCTCGAGGCCTTCGATACCCCTTCATCGCAAAGCATAATCAGAACCGCATCCACGCATACAGGCATCATCGTCATCATCTACACGCGTGCAATCATATATACATACATATATCTATCAAACAATTACCACCAGCGCTTCTACATCAACATGTCGACACCACAGCACACCAGCCCGCCCGTCCAGGGCCCATCGCCTGGCTGCACAGCATCGGCGCGACCCCCGAGGCCGTCGCGACGCTCAACGACCAGCCCTACGTGTTCTTCGTGCTCGTCGCGGCCCTGGTCCTGTGCATCCTCGAGGGCTTGTTCATATGGTACATCCACTTCGCGACTATGAAGCCCGAGCAGAGGAAGGCGAAGGAGGACGCCAAGAAGAAGAAGGCCGAGAAGAAGGCCGAGAAGAAACCAGGCGGCAAGCCTCCCGCTGCGCGATAGATTTGTCGGGAAGGAAAGAAAGGAAAGAATCTGCCAGGCTTGTCTCGTATATCGGAGGATGCTGGAAGTGGTCGACGGTTTCGCGGAGATAATACTGTGCCTATTCACTAAAGCGGATCGGCGTGCAAGTCCATGTCCTGAGGTTTAGGCGGGGTGGTGTAGAGCATTGACTTTGGGGTGGTGGACGATGAGCGCGAGTATCCTATCTTCCACGGCTGCACGCCATCTGAAAGCTGATGGTTCGTTTGGTTTGAGGACTCACTGGTGCTATGATCATGTGTTGCGTGACTATATACTCGATCGAGAGGGCAAGGCGTATAGATTTAATGGGAGGCTACTGGGGCACGATATTCTGTGCTGCTCTCAGATTGTCATTTGTCTACCTTAGCCCATTCTTACAGCGGCCAGGCTCAGGGTTCCGTTGAACTAGTTGATTGGGTGAAACTCGCCGCGCACAGGTCTATTTTGCTATTTACTCTCTTTCCCGATCCGTATCTGTTCGACAATTGTACTTATTTAGCTTACAAACGTCCAAGATTATATATCGTAAATTCTCAGCTACGAGAGCCCTCTTCCGTCTCACCCAGCACTGGGTCTGCCCAGAATGACCAGACTGTCGGAGTAATGCCTGTAAGATGATAGTCGTTTATTCCTCGTCTTTCAGGAACCGCACCGCCATGATTGTAGCCATAAACACCATCATCTTCATCGTACATGAAAGCGGGCGCCTCGTAACCGTGAATATCGTTAGTTCTATCGTATATATAATCCGGCATGGGCTGGTCTGGCGTGGCATTGGATAGATCTGACTCGGAATGATAATTACTAATTTGGCCGATCTCGACACCTTGGTGAAGCGATTCAGTTTCTGGAGGTGGTCTCTTCTTAGCTTTGACGTTACTCATTCCAACTGTTGATTTCACAGTCTTCTGCAGTAAATCCCATAGCATACACTGAATAGGCGTCCCGACTCGGCTCGCCGACTGCTGAGTAGAGTCATTATTCACATGGGCGGAATCATCCTCCAATAGCTCTGCTCCCTTACGCCTGAGTTTGGGTGACTGGCCGTTAAGAGACGTTGCAAGGATATTTTCAATTATGGCGAAGTTTATGGCATGGCTTACGATTGTCTGGGTAGAATTAGTTGGTGCGATCAAATCCTCATCCACAACACACCCTTACATGCCTTTCGATAATGAGAGTTGTAGATGGCTGGTGCGAGATCGAGTAACGTTGGTGATTTGATAGGTTCACGAACCATCAGTCCTCGTATGGAATTGCGTGTGCCTAGTGTAATGCAAAATGCGGCCTCAACTAACTCTGCGGAATACTTCCATGGTTCGTTCGAATTAGCATGATGGTTGGTAAGAAGCTCATCTGAGCGCTCTGGGTACAGGGTAAAATCCCAGTTACGTTTCAGCCCTGTTGAAGATTCAAACTGTAGAATACACTCCACACCACACAGGTGAGCAGTGAGAGTATGCGGAGGCGATATAAGAGCCGAAGACATGTCTGGTTGCTCAATACCGAGGTAGATACTGGGGCCATTTCCCTCTTGTTGGTCATACGAGACATGTAGAATCCGCACGATGAGACCAAGTTGAGCCCATGCCTGATACAAGTGAGAAGGCCGTCTTCAAAGAGGGATACTGACTGCGGCCACTCGACTTACAGAAGATTGACAGACTGCATCGACGACAAGATCGATAAACTTATCTCGTCTCCGCCCCGAACATCATATTTACTAAGGCGCAAGGAAATATCTAGCCGGCAGAGACCACGGGGAAGTAACCACAAATTTTTGGATTGGATCGGAGAACTGAGGTTGCCTCGTGTTATGTTAGTGGCCTGGGAGCTGTGGATGAAGGCTCTTGAGATTACGGATAGAGATAGATCATGTATCTTGCTGGACACTTGAAATGCCTTCAAATCAAGCTCAACGTGATTAGCCATGTTGAAGCTGTTAACATGTTGCCCCAAATGGCTTACAAGACAGGCCGGATACAGACTATGTGGTGAAGATAGGGAAATGGGAGAACCAGGCGCTCACGTGGCACTGGGCCCTAAATTGCACTCTACGGGTCTAGGAGTTGGATAGGAAAGAGCAAAGAAGGAGAGCATAAAGGAAGCGCCAATGTTTGGAAGGTGGGCAGTTACATTCAAGCTTTATGCGAAGCAAGAAGGCGCCACTTGCCGGCTCAGGAGATGACCAAACCCATTTGATTACACCGGAAACCAAGTTACCCATGAGAAAAGCAACGCGTAGTGAAATACATTCCATACAACCACCAACGTCGCCCAATTGATTACTGATCATTGGTATTCAAGACTTTAAAGTAATTCATATACCCTTTAGCTCCCATGCTTGATTGTACAGGACCATGTAGTGCTATATTTTACACTAGTTGTTCGTTATCGTACAAGAATCGGTCTGCCACTGTTCAGGGTAGATCTAAAGGGGTTCGATTGCTTTCAGACAGTTCGGCTGATGGAGGAATTGGGTGTATAGTTTCTGCAGAGACTTTGCGCCTTGGCCTCTTCAGTTCTTCTAAAGTAATCCCCTCCAGCTTTGTGATTCCAACAATTGGTGGCTCTCCCTTCTTTACAAACTCCCACTGGCCTGAGCGACTGTTAGCACTCCAGAAAAGCATCAAGATGGAGGACTATATCTATATTCACCTGGAAGCTTGTTGCCAGCTAGGCGGAACGCATCGCGTACCACTTGCTCGTGGATCATTCCTCTGAGTTCTAAAACAACCTGATTGACAGCCACTCGGGCTGCCCAGTGGTCGAAACCACCCTTTCCTTTACCCATACGCATCTAGAATCTAGGATTAGAACTACCATTTCTGAAAATGGCTTTCACTTTCAAGAAACCCACCTCGTTACCGCTAACAAAGACACCGACGTTGCAGCACACGCGCTTATACAACCGATACTTCTGGCCACGTAAGCGGGCTTTTATTGTATCCTCGGCGATCTTGAGTTGCTGTGCACTGATTCTCCTGTGGTGGTCGGTCATGCGTAGTCCATAGTCACCCCAGACCACGGTTGTCCCCTTGGTAGAACCCCCAGTTGGAACTCGCGGCCTGCCCTTCATCATCTTCTTTTTACGGTCTAATGAAGGCTCGAGCCAATTTCCCGCCATCGAGGCGGAGGCAGAGAAGAGTCGAACATTCTGTGGCCCCGGGATCTTTCGAGTAGCAGCCGCAGCGCTTGGTATTATCGACGGTCGCGTTGTGGGAGTGTGCGCAATCTTCAACGACCGAAAAGCCCCGAGAAGGCAAGAGGAAGTCGTGGGGCGCATGGTCGTGGTCATAGAAAGAAGGAGCTCACCAGCCACTTCCGAGAGCCAATGTTATCTAAAACTTGAGCTCTGGATGAACTTTTGGCGTTGAATGCTCCTGAAGACGATTGTGCTTTGATTGGCTACAGCGAGTGGATGTACCACTATGCATGTGTCTCCAGCATGTAGGTACATCGCTAAGGTCACTAAAGCTACCACTGCTGCCTCCACCCGATAACAGCGATAAGTCATCAGAGCGGGCAGTGTTGCCTGCGTAGCTGCGAGGACCCGCCCCAGTATAAAGTGGGAGTGGAAAGACCGCGCTAAAATCCAATTAACCAAGGTAGCTACGGGTCGCCTACAGCGCGCGTCATCCATTGCACTCAACGCGTCCAAGTTCGGGACGTCTCTTCACTATCAGCTCATTGTCGATTTTTCGGGTGTGAAATCCGCCCACAACACAACGCCTCAATACCGGGACCCCTTTGCCTCATTTTGCATCAACTGTCTTTAGCTCACCGTGATGCCGGACATTCGCTCCTTCTTCGGTGCAAAGGGCGGTGCTCCCCCTGCGAAGCCTAGTGCTTCCAAAAAGCCAGATGCAGAGCCCCCAAAGAAGCGCACCAGTAGGAACAAATCCACCTAATGCATTGTAGACAGGACTAACAGATTGGCTCTTTTAGAAGTCAGAAAGGTCGTCGAGGATAGCGATGACGAGGAAGAGCCAGTTGTTGAGTACGCTTTTCGGTAACCCACTAGCCGTATCGCATACAGCTAATCCATGGAACGCGTATAGGCCAAAGAAACTACCTACACGGTCGACGCCTCGAAAGAAGCAGAAGTACGGCACAACTGGACCCAAGAGCGAGGTTTGACTGAAGCTGACTGCAGAATAGTGACAATGAAATACAAGGGACTGCCACCACAGCAAGCGAATACTTCGCTTCAAGTAAATCTAAACCCCAGCCGCCTGTCAAATCAGAAGCAAAATCACAGGCAAGTCCCGCAGCGGCAGTGCGCTCCAGCCCCCGAGTGAAGAAGACCGCCAAACAGACTACCCCAGAGAAAAAACCGGCAAAGAGGCAAGCTTCCACGACTGCCAAGCATCGTAACCTTCACGATGACGAAGATGCTTTTATGGATGATGACGGGGACGCGGGAGATGACATATTCGCTGCGGATGCTCGATCTCGCAACAAGCGAAAGAATGATGACTATATGGAAGATGAGAGTGAAGAGGAGTTTCTTCCCAAGCCGAAGCGAACCGCACCTAAAAGCAAGCCGAATGATGTCGATACCAAACCGACCGCTAAAGTCTCCAAAAGCTCTGCTCCGGCCAAGAAGCGAAAGACGCCTGAGCCTGACTCCGGCGAAGATGAAGAGGAGGAGGAGGAGGAAGAAGAAGAAGAACCTGCCTCTCGCAAGAGGCCTGTCGCCAAAAAGCCTAGAGCCCCAAGAGCGAAGAAAGCAGAAGAGCCCGAGGACCCCAATATCCAGGCTATCTTTGACAACATTCCTACAGTCAGGCCACCTACGCCGCCGGAGAAGGATCCTAACAAGAAGTTTGACTGGAGAAAGGCAGCCGCAGGCGGAGGCAACTCAGGCCCGCCACCCAACCCGACTGCGGATATACCCACAGGAGAGCCAGAATGTCTTGCTGGCCTTACGTTTGTATTCACGGGTCAGCTATCGACCATTGCGCGCGAAGAGGCACAGGCTCTCGTCAAGCGCTATGGTGGAAAGGTGACTACCGGTCCAAGCAGCAAAACGAGCTACGTAGTGCTTGGAGATGATGCTGGCCCTAGTAAACTGACAAAGATACGGGATCTCAACCTCAAGACCATCAATGAGGACGGGCTCTTTGCGCTTATCCGCCAGCTCCCTGCAGGCGGCGGTGGCGGGAAAGGTGCCGAAAAAGTGAAACAAAAGCGAGAACAGGAGGAGGCGAAAATCAAGCAACAGGCTGCCGAAATGGAGCAGGAAGAGAAAAGAAAGAGAGCAGAGCAGGAGAAAGCTCGAAAAGCCGCTGTGGCTCGAGGAGCCGTCACTGCCACGCAGGCACCGCAGCCTTTATCTGCCCAACTGTGGACCGTGAAGTATGCTCCCACGCAGGCCAGCCATATTTGCGGAAATAAAGCTGCAGTGGAGAAGATACAGAAGTGGCTCAGGGGTTGGCACCAAGCCAAACGTTACAATTTCCAAAAGCGAGGCGCAGATGGTATGGGCTCGGAGCGTGCTATCATTCTCTCGGGACCCCCGGGCATCGGCAAGACAACTGCTGCTCACCTTGCGGCGAAATTAGAAGGCTACGACATCATCGAAAGTAATGCTAGCGATACACGGAGCAAGAAGCTCGTCGAGTCTGGTGTGAGCGAAGTCATGAACAATACATCTCTCCATGGCTTTTTTGCCGGCGATGGCAAAAAGGTCGATAAGGAGAAGAAGAACATTGTGTTGATCATGGACGAGGTTGACGGAATGTCTGCCGGTGATCGAGGCGGCGTCGCTGCTCTTGCGAAATTCTGTAAAAAAACAGAAGTGCCTCTCATCCTGATCTGCAATGAGCGCAAATTACCAAAGATGAAACCTTTCGACTTTGTCACATATGACATAAAATTTCAGCGACCTCAGGTTGATCAGATTCGTTCACGAATGATGACAATATGCCATCGAGAAGGCCTCAAACTACCTATACCTGTCCTTGATGCTCTCATCGAAGGTAGCAATCGAGATATCAGACAAATCGTCAACATGTTGGCCACGATCAAACTAGATCAAGTATCGATGGATTTCGATCAGAGCAAAGACATGTCCAAAGCATGGGAAAAGTCCATCGTCCTCAAACCGTGGGATATATGTCAGAAGATGCTTGCCGGCGGTCTATTCACCCCCGCAAGCAAATCCACCCTTAATGATAAAATCGAGCTCTACTTCAACGACCACGAGTTCAGCTATCTAATGATACAAGAGAATTATCTTCGCACAAAACCATCGACGCCTGGGGCTTATCGGGATAACAAGCGAGAATATAATCTGAAGATGCTGGAGGCAATGGACCAGGCTGCGGAAAGTATTTCTGATGGTGATCTGGTGGATCGAATGATCCACGGGCCACAGCAACATTGGAGTCTCATGCCAACCCATGCTGTATTCAGTACAGTTCGGCCCGCTAGCTTTGTAGCCGGCCAGCTCTTGAATTCGAACTTTACGAGCTGGCTTGGTAATAACAGTAAATATGGCAAACTCGGACGCTACATCCGGGAAATTCACTCTCATATGCGGCTCAAGGCATCCGGCGATCACAACGAAATTCGCCAGCAGTATCTTCCAGTCCTGTGGACACAGCTTATCAAGAGATTAGCTGACGAGGGCAAGGAGTCTGTCGAGGACGTTATTGAACTCATGGACAGCTACTTCCTCACCAGAGAAGACTTGGATTCCATCAAGGAGCTTGGCGTTGGTCCTCAGCACGAAGAGGCTGTTTCGATAGATACACAGACTAAGTCTACCTTTACCAGACTGTTAGTATTAGTATATCCTTTGCTCCTAGAATATTGTTTACTGATTCATCGCAGATACAATGCCATGAACCACCCAGTGCCGTTCATGAAAGCCAGCGCTGTTGTTGGTTCAAAGGCAGTTGCTAAGGACAAACCCGATCTCGAAGAAGCAATGGATGATGAAGATGATGCTGAAGCCCCAGAAGCAGCGGAAGTTGCTGACGATGATGAAGATGAGGATATCGCCAAGGATAAATACATTAAGAAGCCTAAAGCCAAGGGTGCAAAGAGAGGGCCAAAAAAGACAACTAAGGCCGATGCTGATGACAATGAGGATGAGAAGCCAAAAAATAGAGGTCGTAAAGCTGGAGGAGCCAAAGGTAAATCCAAGAAGTGAAGTAGTGTGACTACCTTGGTACCAAGATGCATTGATAACTAATCACCCCCATAATGGACGTTGAGTCCATGTTCCTAAAGAAGTTATCATGCCATGGTCATTTTTGCGATGAGAGAGAGACTCGTGCCGTCTGGGGAACTTGCTGTAAACTATTACACTTTGCATCACAGACCGAGCGCAGGCCATACAATGTACCTGTAATTGCTTACTACTATGGCTGTATTGTGTTCATTGTATTATTGTGTGAGCTGGTTAGTGCTTGTTACTGTCACGACACTCATCACCCACGACAACACATAATATGTCTACAAAACAACAACAAAGGTACATGCACCCTCCCTTAGGTACCCAAGGTATTCAATGGCAAAATATCCTAGGTCACCGAAGTGCTACATTCAATGCTGTTTTCACACGGCCCCGCAAGCATTCGAGACTACTCTGCACAACAGTGCACAAGCCAAACTCAACGGTTTTCTATTTCGACTTTATCCAACATCATGCTCTTGTTTCTCTTTTTGATCAATCCCGTAAACAGATCTCGAAGCTCCAATATTTCAAACTTGAAGCTTGCTCTTGACTGATTCGACATGTTGGCCCGCAGCCCTATCGGCCGGCCTATTGTTGGTCGTCCACGCCGGAGCCGCAAGTTCTGCAAGATATTTCCCACCTCAAGAACGAGTGCTAATTTCAAATAGGAACTATTGGGTCAGAGGAGGATAAACCTGCTGTCAGTACACCTAGCCGCCGCCCCCGCCGAAATAGCTCTGTGTATAGTGAAGAGGATATCTCCCCCATCCCTCGGGTCCCACGCATCCCCGACCGGTTCCGACCACGTGAAGAGCGTAATGATCTCGAGCCAGATCAAACCACTCTACCGGATCCGAAGGTGAAGCAAAAAGCTGAGACGGAGGCCAATACAGCGCCTCATACTCTCTATCTTCCCAACTGTTCCATCGGGAAACCCAAAGAGGTCCAGGTCATCTCCAATGCCATGATGCAAGCATATATCGCCATGCGTGGTAATTACTTGGGAGGCCAGGCCGGAAATGACCCATTGTTCGACTGGATTCAGCAGCGAGAAGAGCTGTCAGGGTCCTCCAGACCCAAGATTCACCGCGAGCGCGACATCTCCAGGTAAGTGGTAGCCATGCCTAGAACTCCTGTACTCGATGATTTGCACAGATTACCAATACGACTCAAGCATGTGACTGTAGGTTTCTATTTTGAACTAATGAAAATATTCCTAGAATGCTTCAGCTCATTGACAAAGCCCTTGAACCTTCCAACATGGGCGGAGACTCGCCTCGTGACTGCGTGTTTGAGGTGTACCGGCCTGACTTTGAGCACATCAAGCCTCCACAGGACATAGACATGTCTGCACACATCTTCGCCTCTTCTTGCGATGATTTCGAGTGGGAAGATGACTCGGATGACGACGAAGCGGACGTGCCTAGCGGCCGCATCTCCCCATGCACGTTCCTGGAGTGGTCTAAGGACTGTGTGCGGTGGAATGCCGAAAACATGGAGATCAAGCAGGTACGTCTCCTATAATCTTCCTCATCAAAATGTACGTAATGTACGTCTTCTGTTCAGGCATGCTCACGCCTTACAGGATACCACCGCGTACCCGCGCATGCGCCCCCCTACGCCAAGAGATCCTGTGCCTCGTCGACGCCATGAGTACATGTCGCGCAACAGAGTCGAGGCACAGTGGGATATCAACACGGGCGAGGAGCTCACGCCAACGTACTACGTCCCGAACAGTCCTTCTATCATCTACACCCCTCCGGGCATCGACTTCACTGGGTTCCAAAATCCTAATTTTCACATGCAGTATAGACGTATGGCGCCTCTCCTGGAGCGCGATTTGCGGAATAGTGTCTATAATGCCCCGACTCCCGCGCCCCCGGGGCCATCGGACGGCGAGAGAAACCGATTTACTGCTGTAAGTGTAGATATGGGAGTGTGGTTTTCTTGTGATGTTACCTGACTTTATCGTGTAACACGTATTCACGGTTAGGTCATTGACAAAGGAAGCCGGAGTTAATTTACTCTCGTCAATGTATTACACTGGGGATTCCACATTATTGTTTTGCATTGTAATGTGTTGACTAGTATACTGTAACCAAATCACTGACACACTCCAACAGTCCGAAGTCGACGCGGCAACGACCATTATGCCAGAAATACGCAACATCCAAGGCGCTGAAGTCTCATCCATCCTTCGTGAGCAGTACGCCGCAATTCAACATGCAGAAGCAGCCGAGCGTGCACTATATCACCATGCCGAGGTGCAGCGTGAGCACATCGCACGGCTCGAGTTTGACCAGCGGCATTTGAACGAGTTCTTGCCGGCGCTACATATGCGGCGCGAGATGCGCGATCGGGAGCTGGAAAGACGGCGCGCTGAGAGGATCAGGGGCTATGTGGTGGATCACGCCCTCGATACCCAAACCCGCCTCGACATGGCTTGGTTCCGCCTCAATTCTACACAGGCGCGAGTCCACGAAAACATGCGCTGCATCGCGGACCTGGAGCATGAGCTTCGCGAGCTCTGCGAAAGCACTGGTGTGCGCGATCCCGAGCATGCGTATGCCGTTCTCATGGGCGCGGAGTCGGAGGGGAGCTCTCGCAATTCTTTGTATAATGGTGATCATGGTGATCATGGCGTTCACGGAGACGTCTATGGAGGGCATCCTTTTGGCCCGTGGTCTCCTTCTTCGCTAGGCCGTGCCGAGGAGGAATTCGATCGGCTTGCGGCTGATATGCGGATGAGAGGCGCCGGAGGGAATCCTCAGGGTTGGGAGAGGTGCTGGAATGATGAAGCTTCTGGCGATAGTGGTGTTGCGGGTGTGGGTCATCGAGATCAGAATCACTTTGGCTCCCGGGGCCCGATTGATGTGGGATTCTGAGCTTGAGTGTGATTAGTCTTGCTCGTCTACACTGCTGTCGGAGATTGAAAGGGATGGGCATTTATGGTGACAGCTCACACTTTCGCACTTCTATGTGGGAGGTTCATTGCATCATCAAAACTTTCCGCAGCTCCTGTCTTCGGGCCATCTCACACTTAGCCAGGATTAAGTCTGTCTAAGTACCGGCTCTTTTCGGCTTGCTTCAATACAACTGAGGCTGAACTCGCGAAAAAATTGTCTGTCTTTCTTTGCTATTTCTGTTCCAAGATAATCATCTGATTCTGTTTTTCCACGGGAGCTGGTCAGTCAACGCTTGTGTGACAATGAGCGAAGGCTATTCTCACGACTCGCCGTTGCTGCATATCCAGGAGTAGGGTTCTTCATTTTTTTTTTTTTTTTTGTTTCCACCTTGTTCGGATAAATGTACCAAAACTATAGTCGTGACGGGGTATCAATTCAATGGTGAGCATGGAAGAGAAGATAGGGAAGATTTCCATATGTTCTGTTAATAGCATCCCCCCTGGGTTCCGCTTGCCGATCTCTGGGCTTCGAATTGTACCTAGTTACGTTAAATCAAGCTGTATTCCAGAAGCCGTCAATGTAAGGCAAGATACGCAATTGTGTTCTACAGAATTCTGCTTTGATTAGATGTATGAAAGCCAATGCTGGCCTTTTCCGGTTGTGCGATGCACCTCAACGAAGGCAACGAATAAAGTACATCAATGGACGTTTCCATCTTTCCTGTCTCACCAAAGAGACGCCGCCCAGAATTATCTCCATAGCAGAAGTTGTAGAGATAATCGCAATCCTGGTGCCTCAATTTCTGAATTAGACAAGGTTCTCGTATAAATTACAACTTCAATCATTAGAGGACTCACGCCCAATAAAGACAAACCTGCCCGCATCCGTCGAAAAACAAGGGCATAAACATGAAAGTAGGAAGCCAAAGAACATGAAAAATTGAACCCGGTTTACCCCCAACGAGCTCGATTTTGTCGATCATACTCCTCCTCACTGTATCCATTCCACTCATACTGCATGCTCTGGGCATCAACCGGGCTCCGCGTACTCTGACCCGAAAGTCTCGTGCCGCCGAAGTCAAGACGCATATAGTCAAGTTCGCCTTCGATGCGCCCATTTCCCAAGAACCTGATATACCCACCGTTATTATTACCGTACCATACCGGGCCATCTCTTTCCTCCCCGCGCCAGATGAAGGACACGTCATCATTGGATGACTCCCAAGGTCGCTCTTCGAAGTACATGATCCCGCTCACGATGCCTAGGTCAAATTTCCCCCACAGCTTGTTGCCGCTGATGGTGAGCACGAGATCAAAGTCCTCGCAGTCCCACTGGCTGTTGACCTCACGTGAGAAGATGTCATAACGCCCATTCAGGAGACCAAGGGGTCCTAGAGAAGATGAAGGGGGTGGAGGATCGTCGTCGTCATCATCATAGCTGTCGTATTCTCGGTAAGGCGGCGGAGGTTCATCGGAGTCGCTGTATGAATCAAATGCAGGTGGGTCGGGATTTCTGCCTCGAGCCCCGATACCGCCACCACGCCGCGCAGTTTGCTTAGTGCGATCCGGTCCAGCGGTTGGTGGCTTAGCCGTAGAAGTACTTCCTCGACCAGGCCTCTGGGAAATACCACCACGACGAGTTGTCTCCTTCTTGACAGGCTTGGCAGATTTTGCCTTGCTCGCCGCCGGTGTCTTTGGCTTCGAGGTCTCCTTGGCGGGTTTAGGAGCAGGCTTGCTTTTGGGCTTTGGACTATTCTTTACGACTTTGCTTGAAGTTGCGCCGGTTGTAGATTTCTTCGCCTTCTTCGCAGCTGACGAGCTTGCCGAGGCGCTGTTGGCGGAAAGGGTGATGTTGATGCCGCCGACGCTAATGTTCATATCGACATTGGAAGAATCAGCTTTGCGCTTCTTGCTAGCGCTCGTAGAAGCTGTTGAGTTGGAGTTGCTTGCTTTCGCGGCCGTTTTCGCCTCGCGCTCGTTCTTCGTCCACTCCTTCTTGAGATCCTTTTCTAGCTTCTGGATATGTGAAGGAACAGCGAGTTTGCCGGCGTTGACGGCATCGAACAAACGCATGCGCGCAACTGATTTGGTCTTGGACGGTTGCAGACCATAGTGGATGAGCTGCGCTTCAAACCAATGAGCTGGATGATCTTTGTCGGAGCCAGACTTGAAGTGCTCCTTGAGCTCAGACACAGCTGCACGCCGATGACGGTTGTGGCCGCTCGCCTCGGCGTATAGGTCTCCTGCAAAGGAGAAACCGTCTCTCGACACCGCTGGCGCAAGAGACATATCGCACCGGAGATGAGATTGAACGTGTTCGTAAGTGAGTTACGACGTCGAAATTCTTACTTATTGAGGCTCTGGATCTTGCGTGTGGTTCAGAAAAAGAAAACACGACACCATCCCTTGAGATGGAGATGTATTGGGCAACACGCAGGTACTTAGAGCGAACACTGGGCGAGTCACCATAGCAAACACATTTAACTTTCCACCGCCTTTGGTATTTACCTACGCAGCCGGGCGCCGAGCTTAGGTGCGGTGCGCAAAGGAAGCTTAATGTCATTCAATGAGACGCGAGTACAGCTTGGAGCACCAACCAGGTGGGGTCATAACTGTAAGGTATTCTCATTTCCAGCCGCTCGCCTAACAGTTAAAACCTTGCAATTACAAGGTTGTATCATTCCCTGCAAGCCATAACCACAGCAGAGCTGTCGCACGGATACGCGGTTGGCCGATGCTCCTGAATGCTACCTACTAGATACCTAGGCAGCTTTGGCGGCTGAACCACGCATCTAGTTGACATGTACTCTACCTGTAATTATAAATGACAAGTTGATGAATATTCGTTTCATAACTGTAGTGTTGATTTCATTTGCGTTCCGGCCTTCTCACGCCCTTGTAATCACCCCCAGCAAATGTGTTTGATAATACGTTCACCCTTACAGACCGACTTCACGAGCTGCCTAATTATATGGAACATAGGAGTGCAGCTTGGAGAAGTTTTCCTATTGCTTCGCATCTAAGCACAGATACAGCAAACGTCTCAAATTCATGACTATATACATTTGATGGCTGTCTGAAGAGGCTTATATATCGACCATGGGTATATACTCTCCAGCACGCCCCAGTCCCTGTTCATGATGTTGTTTGATCGTGTCCGCCAACCATGCTATGCTAGAGTCGTATGATAAAAAGAGTAAATCTTTACCGACCCGATTTTTGTTTTCGTGAGAGGAGCATCTTTTTACACATTACAGTCATCCCCAACGCCGGCCCCGGGATATAGATCATCAAGGGTTGAACTTGTTGCTTGTTATACACCAAAAATCTTTTTTACAGAGAGCATCCCGTGCTCCTAATATTCGGTTAAGAGGGCAAGATATGGATGGGTTTATTGGTTCTTAACGACGCCGACCTTGGCAGCGCGCAACACCCTTCCATTGAGCTTGTAGCCCTTCTGCTGGACGTGGAACACTGTGTTCTCCTCCTTGTCGGGCATGGGGGTCATGAAGGTAGCTTCGTGCTCGTTGGGGTTGAACTTCTCGCCCTCGGGACTGAATCGATCGAGGCCGTGCTTGGATAAGGTCTGAAGCATGCTGGTTTCTGTCATCTTGACGCCTTCGTAGAAGTTGTTGAGGTCGACATTTGCCTCCTTGCCCTCTTCAGGCTTCATCTTCTCCTGGCCCATGGTCAAGGCGCGATCCAGGTTATCGATGCTCTCGACGAGATCCTTGGCAAACTTCTGGATAGCGAAGTCACGAGCAGCCTTTACTTCTCGCTGTGTGCGGTCCTGAAGGTTGCGGAAGTCGGCCACAGACCGGAGGTATTTGTCCTGTAGTGAAACGTATAAGTAAACTGGTGTTGTAGGTCTCACGCGATAGGTCCATCGGCGGTGGGGAGACGAACCTTCCAGTCAATAGCCTCCCTTTCTTTGGCTTCAAGCTTCTTCTTCAACTCAGCCTCAACACTTGACGGCGATTCTGAAGCTTCTTCGCTTTTCTTCGCTTCCGATTCTGGTGCTGCTTCTTCACCTTCCTTTTTTGTTGTGGCGTCCGCTTGGTCACTATACCATCTTGTCCTTGCGGGTAATGTAGCTCTTAAAGGACTTAAAGGTGTAGGAGAGAAATGCGATCGTACAGAAGGGTGTTGCGCAATTAGCTTCGAGCTCGAAGAAACGGCTCTTGAAGATGCAAGTAACGCTCGGCGGAACATGATGATCGTCGATAAAATAAATACACAAATGCTGAGGAGGTGAGGTGGAGAGCTTGAGGTCGAGGTGGTGTGCACATGAAACTCAATGTATGCGAATAAGCTCCTCCAGGATAGTGACTGGGTGACGCTATCTAGTTGAGCGGGAGGGTGAGAAGCGAATAATTTTTTGGCCCCATCGGCCGAAGACGGGTGTGGCTCAATGCCGATCTACCTACCTAGGTACAGTGGGGTAAGCCGTAGCTCTTGTGGCGGATCCTGTCCCGGCAAGAGTTCCAGGCAACAATGGTTATGCCGGCAGAATCCCTTGACCGCCTGCCATACCGCCCTTCACTCTCGGTTCTGCCGGATCCCACCGCCTCAGACCGATCATATAAATATCTGCCCCTACTCCCACCCTTTGGACTTTTCTTCTTTTCCTCTTTAGCTCTCTTTGCCTTTTGGCTTAGATCAAGTGTAGTATCTGTTCTTTTCAGTTTAATCTCTGAAAGAGTCCTACTTGGACTCAATCGTGATTATTCTAATTTTTATCACCCGGGGGCGGTCCTCTGTGCTTGCGCATGATCGCTCCCACCGTGTCCCTGGTATTACACTGCCTCCAGGCGACGCGAAACATTTGTTTTCATTGCTATCTCTGGCGTGTCCAGTGTTGCGAAGAAGACTGAACAACGATTTAACGAGGTGTTTTAAAATGAGGTCAATATTTGAGTGTGCCAGTGGCTGGAGAGATAGCTGCGGTCATTTAGTGCATAGGAGAGGTTCATATTCAACGAAATATCGAGCTTCATACGTACCATGGTAGGATTCGCAGGCCCCCTATGCAACCAGTGTACTCCATAACATTACGAAGCTTGCGGTGGCGGCGGCAAATGCTCATATCACTGGCAAGGAAAACACTTGCGGTGGTTGCCTAAATTGCTTTGAAGTACCATATGCTAGACATCGATATCAAGTGTCCAGCCTCCATAGGTATTTGCTTGTCATTCTTTTTACTCAAGCAGCAGCAGCTGTTGTTCACCTTTGGCTCAATACTAGCCATTGCAGGATAGGAAGAAGGGCGTTACTCTGTTCATTGCACACGTATTTCAGGCTCTTAGTGTTATATTGATACTCTCCTCAATTTTTACTAATTCCAGTAGAAACCTCTGCCAAGTCAACTATATTGGATGCCTCGGTTGTACTCCTTGTATTCTGGTTTCTATATTGGTTATCAGTCTAAGCGCTATATCCTGTCCACTACCACAAAACTTCGGCCCTTCAACAAGGTTGAACCTAACAGCACCTAGATACCTAATACTTGACCAAATAGACTGCAGTAAGGCATATATATCACATTACATGCTTCTATTCTTGGCCGGGTTGGAACGGCCTAGCGATAGCGTTTCAGTATCATTACCCAGCGGTATAATATCCTTACCCTGCATCGTTAGGCACTGGGGGTTCGACTCCCTCGGTGGCCAGCATTACTTACAATTTCTTTTATTTTGTATTCCCTTCTTCTACATAAGAAGCATCACAATCGATATGCACCGATTTGTGCCGCCATATATTCCTTGTGACTTGGAGGCTTAGGTAAGTACCGCCGTCGCACTTCTTCTCTCCATGGCGTTGTCCCCAACAATGGAAGAGGCTACGGCGAGCTACTTTCACAGTCTTTTGAGTCCTCTGTCCCGTTTTAACCTCCATTGAATCCCGCTTTTGATTAAAAAAGCCATAGATGAAATAGATGAATTGGAAATTTAAAGGCGCGAAGTACGTATTTGCGACGCAGATTCCATCGTGACATGGCAAGTATAAAATACGCCTGCAGTTATGGATTATGTAATCTTTCGCCGACCAGCTACTAAAATCTAGGCCTTGGCTTGCAGTAGGTACTGTCCACTGTACCTACTATAGCCTTGCGTTTTAATCCCTGCGGAAATCCCAAGCGCATGCTTCCAGTGCTTGTGTTCCTCAGCCTTGAACAATTCCATTCCTTTATTTCCTCCCGTCGCCGCTACCATCTTTCACTACCAAGCTCTCTTGCTGTGCGCACCTTCCATTTTTTACGCCCCTGATACCTTGACCGCCCATACCATAAATCAATAGTATTTTTGGTCACTTGCGCATCAGCTAAAATGGAGTACGATACAATGATGATGGACGGCGAGTCCCTAGGACCGTCGGTCAAGATCTCGGCTGTAGGTTGACAATGATGCCACCCATTGCTACAATCTGCGTGACAGCAGCGCTCGCCTATCCCGTACTGTGGTCATAGCTCTAATAGCCGGCGCTGTGTTTTAGGCCGATAACACGCATGTCGATTTCGAGCTGAGCAACGTCGACCTATCCTTCGCGAACTCTCTGCGTCGCGTCATACAGGCCGAGGTCCCTACGATCGCCATTGACTTGGTCGAGATAGAGGCGAACACATCTGTACTGGCCGACGAGTTCATCGCGCATCGTCTAGGTCTCATTCCTCTCGATTCCCGTGAGATCGATCAGCTAAATTACACGCGCGACTGCGACTGCGATCAGTCGTGTGGCAAGTGCACCGTCACTCTTACTCTCCACGCGAAGTGCTCGTCCGACGAAGTCATGAAGGTTTATGCGCGGGATCTCATTGTTGGCATCGATAGGCCGAACAACCACATCGGAAATCCCATTATCACGGACCCTGATGGACAAGGTTCATTGATAGCGAAGCTGCGCAAGGGCCAAGAGTTAAAGGTAACATGCATCGCGAAGAAGGGTATTGCAAAAGAACATGCAAAATGGTCGCCGACCGCCGCTGTCGGCTTCGAGTATGATCCACACAATAAGCTACATCACTTGGATCTGTGGTACGAGACCGACAGAGAATTGGAATGGTGAGTTGAGATATCCCCAAATCTTTCCTGTTTTTGCCTGTTCCCGATCTTACAGCTATATGCAGGCCCAAGAGTAAATACGCAGATTGGGAAGAACCGCCAGCAGAAGGAGAGCCCTTCGACTATGATGCTGTTCCCAACCGATTCTATTTTGAGGTCGAGAGTGCCGGAAACATTGAACCGGATGCCATTATCCAGGAAGGTATCAAAGAACTGCAACGGAAACTAGCTGCCTTGATCCATGGCTTAGGCGAGAACGATGATATGAACGCCGACTATGACGGGCCGAGGAGCCCCGATGGTATGGACGGAGGAGCGCCTTGGCAAGATCAAGGCGGCTACACTACTCCATATGCTGGTGCAGGTAATACAAGTGCCTGGGGTGGTGGAGGCGCCACCGCATATGGTACTACGCCCTATGGTAATTCAGGGTCAGCTGGATGGTAAAGACGATTAATTGGCGGAGGGTGGCCTAATTTTATCATATTGCTTGAGTGGATTTGATTGCATATCACTCTGTACTATACCAAAAATGTCTGTTGTACGCACTATTCTGCTGGTCTGTGGCAATGCCACTCATACTCATCGTTGCATGGAGTTGGGCGTCCGAGAACTCAAATAAGAGTATCAAAAACTTGCATTCTAAAAAGCTAAACAAACATTTCAAAGCAATGGTGTGTTTCTTCTGAGCATCAGATGCCTTCCGAGGTACGGGCTGTCACAACATATCATCACATAGCTAGGTTAGCTTACTGACCGACATAGGGAGGTTGCTTGAATGATCTTGATTACATTATCCAGCTGATGGATACAATTGCAAGATGCGAGTCTATTGCCTAGGATACTATGCACGCAAATATCATGCTACCAGTTCGCTATCTCTACGTCTAAAATAAAACGCCTTGACTCCTTCCACTGACCAAGTATGCATAAACAACGTACAAGTATATACTGACCTCTTTATCCAGTCTACCATGTTCTATCCGAGGAGAAATAACTCAGGTGCTGCTGCAGTAATGGTGGTGTAGCTGTTATCGTTGTTGTCGTGAAAACGGGCTGCGAAACCCTACTCTTCTATGTTCTTGAACTTTCTGTACGCTTTGCGATGTGCTTCGAGGAACATAAATGTACATATCGTTTGTCTGTTGCGCATGGTCAGCAAGATTCGCATAGTGACTGTGTTAATAGGGTAATGACATACGGTCCCAGTCTTAGGAAGGCTGGTACCCAGCCCTTGAACATCCAGGAGACACCTTCCTTGGCGTTGATCTCGGCGAGGAGGCTGAAGAGACCTTTATTCGTGTGCGCGCTCATGACACGGCTCTTGATGACGTCGACAGGGGAGCAGACAGTGGTAGCAATAAATCCAGCGAGGAAAGAGCTGGCGAAATGTGTCGTCGTGGTGTCGCCAAGTCCTGTATATGCCATGAGCGTGACTTTGATGGTATCGTAGCTCGCCAGCTGCGAGGCGTTCATGAGCGCAGCGCGCGTAGCGTTGGGCCACACGCCCCGGAACCAGCTCGACAGGCCTTCATTGCGCGCCATCTTGATCATGCCATCCAGACCGTTTCGATATTGTCGCTTGTGCGACGCTGGCAGCACTGCCTCCTGCTGCATTCGCACGTTTACCACATCTGCCGCGTTTCCTGAGAAGCCACCAATAAGTCCAGAGAAAGCGGACAGCCCAATTAGGAGTGGTAGGCTTGTTTTCTGCCCCTCGGGTGTGAACCGACGCTTGAGGTCTTCGTAGATCCCGAATCGCACGGTTGAATATGTCATCTGCCGCAGCAGCGACGCCGTGAGCCCATCGTAGAGACCTCGCGGCCCCGAGTTTCTCAGAATGTGCATGATTGTGCCGCTCATGGTTTTGGGTCCATCGGCGGCGCGAAGCTGCATTCGCACCTTAACTGTACGACAAGACAACCGACCGATTAGCGCCAAACAGACGGGCCGACGAGTCTAATCAGATGCCACATACCAAGATCAAGCGGGTGTGTCACGCATGCCGCCATACTACTGGCGCTGCCGCCAAACCAGAATGGATATGGGATCTGCTTGAGAACAACCTCTTTCTTATGGAGCTTCTTCGGCTTCACGGCAGGAGTGGGAATGGCTGCCGAGGGCGCCACCGTCGCCGAACTGTTAGGGCTACTCGAAGACATGGCAGCTTGCTGCATCGCATTGACGCGATTGCGATTCGACGTGCGCAGATGTTCTAGTGTCGCCGTGCCGTACTCGAATTCCGGTCGTCGCAGCCGTGACCGCTAGATAAGCGCCGTCTAGGAAAAAAAATCAGGGATGACGTATGAAGAACGGATCGATTTTCACCACGGTGAGCAAGCGACGACGGAATCTAGCCATTAAACAACTAGAATTAAGGATAAACAGACGATCAAACGTATTATAAGTACACGGCTACCAGTGAACCGCGGACACGGGACGCCAATTGTATATATGACGGGTGGGTTGTTATAATCCAGAGTAGAGCAGACAGGTTCCACGGCTATGGTTTTTCTTACTCAGTAGGTGCTCACTCGGTCACAACCCGGCTCTTACCTCATAGCGCCCAGCCGTCGGCTTTTTTAACCCCGAGAACGAAGGGATCAGTCACCTCAGCGCCGCACGGGCCAAGACTAGGTACTTGCCCACCTACCACCTTAAGGGTCATGCGATTTTACAATTGCATATCGACTCCGTGCTATTGTCACGGCAGGTCTCGCCGTCTCTACTTTTTGGAGCCTGCCCAGGGTCCGGTCTGCGCAGGATGTTGGCGTCTCGGTTGAACATAGTGGTTAGAACCACCAGGAGAGCCGCTGCACCCTGCTGGTCGAATCGCAGGTTTTTGTTGTCGGACGGTAGGTTCGCTTCGCCAGCTTCACGGCAAAAATCAACGGCGACACCTGCCCAAACCGTGATCAATGGCGAGATATATAAGACCGATTCGTGGTTCAATGTGCCCCCGAACATCATAGATAAGGTCCCGCGCCGGTTGCATCTACAAAAGGACCACCCCGTGTACATCACTCGGCAGATCATCGAGTCTGTCTTCCCAGCGCCCACCTACAAATATCACAACGACTACAACCCCGTCGTCACCACGCACCAGAATTTTGATTCGCTGGGTTTTCCGAAGGACCATCCCGGCCGCGCCAAGTCGGACACGTACTATGTCAATCGCGACACCTTGCTGCGCACCCACACGAGCGCGCACCAGGCTGAGACGTTTCGCGCCAACCTCAGCGACGGCTATCTTATAAGCGCCGACGTCTACCGGCGCGATGAAATCGACCGCAGCCACTACCCCATCTTCCACCAGATGGAAGGAGCCCATTCCTGGGACCGCACCAAAGTGCCGAACGGCGATGTCGCCGCCGCCGTGTGGTCGGACCTAGAAAAACTACCGAAGCACGACATCGAGGTTCAGGACCCCAACCCGCCGTTCCACCATGAGCGGAACCCTCTGCAAGCGGATCACCACTCTGCCGCTGAGGCGGAGGCCATTGCGGCCCATCTGAAGCGGTCCCTGGAGCTCATGGTAGTCGAGATATTCACGAGAGCCAAGGTAGCTGCCAAAAGAGCTGACCCTGACTATGTCGATGAGCCGCTCCAGGTGCGCTGGGTAGAGGCGTACTTCCCCTTTACCAGCCCTTCATGGGAGCTCGAAGTGTATTATGATGGCGATTGGCTCGAGTGCGTGGGCTGTGGTGTGGTCAAGCAAGACCTCTATATCGATGCAGGCGTGCCGAACCAGCTCGGGTGGGCTTTCGGCATCGGCCTCGACCGCATCGCTATGCTATTATTCAAAATACCAGACATCCGGCTCTTCTGGTCGCAAGATAAACGATTTCTTGGCCAATTCAAGGGTGTCTCGGACAACCTGGACTCTTTAAAACGCTTCAAGCCTTTCTCCAAGTATCCAGGGTGCTACAAGGACGTATCGTTCTGGCTGAAATCAACGTCTGCAGCGGGTGGCAACACGAAAGCGAACGTGCACGACTTCCACGAGAACGACGTGATGGAGATTGTGCGCAGCGTGGCCGGGGATACCGTCGAGGATGTCAAGTTGGTTGATGAATTCACGCACCCGAAGACGGGACGCAGGAGCATGTGCTACCGCATCAACTACCGCAGCCCCGAGCGCACCCTCACCAATATGGAGAGCAACATACTCCATAGCCAAGTCAAAAAAGAATTGGTTCAAAATCTTGGTGTCGAAATACGGTAGCATATTGGGTGTTAGTATACATGGAAACGTGTTCGACATACAAAATAAGCTGTCCTGTTTGGTCATGATACAAAGCGGCTGAATATACAGTCGACACCAGGTCGTGGGTGACGATTATTAGTCGCCACATTGATGACCTCCATTCTATCTCATGACCACATGGTAAGGTCTGTACGATATTTTATCATCGTCTGCGCGATGATTGTAATAGCATCAGTGTAAACATAGATGGCCGCCTCTCCTGCTGACAATCGGATATAAAATGTACAAATAGCAAAAAGTATCAGAAATGGTTCGCAATGGCAAAATGATCACAATGTTTTATTTGGACAGCTTTTACTTCCATGTGCCTCGTCATCGCTTACTAGATGAATGTGATTGCCTGTGTGGTTCTTTGAGTGCTTGCACAGCCGGATTAGTGGTTCGTCACGCTCGTGTTTTATGTCAGATCTGGAATATAATGACACGAAATATAATGAGCAGCCAGCCACCCAGCCGCGAAGCTAGCTAGGTATCTATCTGTATTTCGGAAACCGGGGTTTTGGCGCTGCCGTGGCTTAGCTAAAAAGGAGGCAAGACTTCGATTACGAATCCGAGGGCTCCGGATCCACGGTCACGGATTACTTAGGAAGAACTTATATAGCCAAGGCAAGCAGGTACGATCGTTGACTGTCGTGAGATGGGATGAGGAATCTGGGTAGACGATTTGTGTGATGATGCGTTTGTTAAGCCACTGTTTAAGCCACGCTGTAATTTTAAAACTGTTACCTGGGTTTTGACAGGGTAACTTGGTATTCCCCTGTTGGGTAACAGCCGCTGTTCAACCCCTTGCGGCGCTGCTAATTCCTCCTGTTTGAAGTTAGTTCTTTTAACAAAAGGGATGAAGGGGGAATCGTAACGAAGGGAGTAGCGGCGTGTTCGCTTTTGGTCAGACTCTCGCGTGATTGTACTAAGGAGAAAGAAAAGAAGTTGTTTTGGCTGTGCTAGGAGATAGTGGACCGTTCGTCTCGTCAGCAGACAAGCAACGCCGCTGGAGAGTTTTGTTGAGGCCGTGGGTCAAGAAGGCTGAGCCCAAAAAGCGTCCCGTAAGTACAAGTCAATCATATACGTATACGCGGAGAAGAGACCTAGAATTTCACCCAGGATCCTCACCTGGTCTCGAAGGTCTTTTATGTAGCGTACGACGTTATGGGGCTTGCTCGCACAGCAGCAGGGCCAGAACGTGGGGCAGTTCCGTAGATCTACTGAGTATTGCCGAGCGTATGGGGTCTCGGTTCTGAGCTTTTTCTCTACGTAGTAAAATTCATGGGGACAACTAATTGCCCGCAGACCCGAGATATGAGAGGCCAATGAGGCTGTGCTTGATGATAAACAACTGATACCTGTGCCTTGATCCCTCTCAACACAACTGAAACGCCGGCACTAGGCGAGGTTTTCCACGTGTCAACATAAGGGGATGAAATGAAATCTTTGAACCAACTTGTTAGAATGAGTGATTGATAACTCCGCACAACGATGCTAGGTCTTACCTACCTCGCCTACCTAGCGTGTAGTAAGTGTCTACCTAAGTTACACCATTCACGTAGTGAACTACATATGTAGTGTACTGTCAGTGTCTACAAGTACACTCGGAGGATTCTTCCAGAAGACAAATTATTGGAATCATGTCGAGTCGCAGTTTCTAGGCATTCGTAGAAGATACGAAAGTAAGTATCGCTGCGCCTTGAAAGTGGTGGGCAAGTGACATAGCCCTGGTGGGTGACGCAAGTTGGAAGATTTCCTTGGGCCAAAGGCCAAGCCTGCATCGCCACACACGCCCAAATCTTCCCCCGCACCCGAATTTTCCATGACTTGCCTCTCTCGGAGGAACATGCATCCGTTTCCAAACCACATTAGACGGGATAAGAGCGCCAGAGCAAGTGATGGTATCGAATCGTGTTCTGTTTGGCCGGATCCATGGTATCCGCCTGGGTCACTCCATCTTGACCGCTTAACTAGAGGACTGTAAGGAGGTAACAACTTAGACTAACTTGGCTAAGCAGGTACACACACAATGGAGCCCTCGGAGAGATGCACTCTGTATGTACATGTAGATACAGTAGGTTAGCAAATATCATGGGCGATTGATACTTTGTAGCAGGTAAACTTGGGGACTTGGCTCATGTGAGGATCTGTGTGGGATTAACGGCAATAGACGGAATATCAGGTTCGACATCAGATGAATTTTGTCTCACGGCAAATGGCCAGCAGATGACGGCGTGCCAATGACAGCGTGCCAGGGAGGCGTTGCTGTGATGGTGACGGTAGGTACAGAAGACGACAGAACGATAGAACGGTTGGAGGCATGTGATCCACTTTGCGTGGCAGAAGAGAGACAGAGCTGGACAGAGGGCGAGAGGGAGCCTTAGCGCCCCAGGCCCCTGCTAAAGTCGCCAACCCTGCCATTGGAACCCTGCCAGCCCCCTGTAGGCGGAGTAGCGCTAGCGGCTGCACCTAAACTCTAACCCATTCAGCCACTCCTCGCAGAAACCGGACCGAGCAACCAAGCAAGAAGTACATATTGGGACATGTATCCCACTCTCTTGTCTTCTTCTTCGACAACAACAGCAACAACTACAACAACACAACTGAGAATCTCGACAAACAAATATTCAAGGCTCTTCCGATAAATATAACTCAATTCTCCTCTTCCCCCTACCACGAATCTATTACCCGTAGCCCGTACAGATAGATATTCTTCAAACATGGCGGGTTCCTTATCGCCTGACGCTACTTCTCCCACCTCGCCTTCATCGCCTGAACGGCCTCTTTTCGAGCGTCGAGGCTCCTCGAGGTCTTCTCTCAGCTTAGATCTGTCCAGCATACCGCCACTCACACAACCAACACCACCTACCAACACCCTCCTAATCACCAACCTGAACGACTTGGATATTTTCCGCCCAGATAACCTGCAAACGATCCGAGAGCTGATTGAGAGCACCGCGCCTATATATACATGGTCGCCGTTGAAATCATTCCGTCGCATTGTGGTATCGTTTCTCGACGAGCAGGCTGCTATCAAGGTGCGCTCAATATGGGACGGGGAAGCTATAATGGGTGAGAAGTGTCGTGTATACTTTGGCCAGCACACGCCGTTGGATCTGGCCAAGAACAACCATCTACCTCTGCCAGATGCGGGCAAGCTATTTTTCATCAGCCCACCCCCGTCACCTCCTCATGGCTGGGAAATGCGACTAGAGGATGCGCCTAACAAGCAGGTGCATGCTGAAGATCTAGCCTCGGCCCTGGCCAAGCTGCACCAAAACCAGAAGCCTTCCCCGGCTGATATCTCGCCCGTATCGCCCACAGATCCCATGTCTGGTGGTATCAGGACACGCAGCAGAAGCAGCACCTTGATCTACCAGCCTCAAGAGCATGGCGGTAGCCCACACCTACCCGCTATATCCGTGGACGATATGACAGACGAGCCGATCATTAGCCCAATCAGCGAAAAGCCTATCATGGCACACACATCACGGCCACCAGTGGAGTTGATGGAGTAATCCGTATCGTCGATACCACGTGCACCTCTTGATAACATCTATAATTGTATTTGTATCACTCAGCATTCCCATGTCTTTGTTGTCTGGCAGTTATGGCGTTATGGAGAAAATATGGCTCTACATGAGCCAATGGTTTCAGCCTGGGATTGGTTGCATTTTGATCACCACATTATACTTTGAAATATCGCACTGGACGGGTTCGGTGGGTTGGGCATACAGGGACAAAGCATCCGGACATCATGCAAAGCAGCCAACCTTGTTGGAGTTTAAACTGGTACGCGCGTCGAAAGTACATACATAACCCTCCCGCGCATTTAAAGTAGAAGAAATACTACGGCTTAAAGAAGCCGAAACTATCTTATGCTTTTCTCGACTTGTTTTGTAAACCTTGATCCAAGCTGCATATAAAGTACACAAGACTGCATATATATACTCTGTGACCCTGACTCAGATGAACCGCTCCCATGTACAATACTGCTTTACACTTATATTGATACGGTGAGACTCCGTAGCGACAACCGAGATATTGACCAACGCCTTCTGAATACCGCCATGGACGTGTATGGTTTCATTTCCCAACAAAACCCAGATAAAAACTCACAACAATATTGTTATCACTTCAGCCCGATACCCGACTCAAAATCTTGCAAGTATACCAAGCGCCAATGCCAGCGAGCGCCGAGAAAGTGACCAAGGACAAGAGAGCCGTGCGTTCGATCCCGGGCCTGCGGACGCCGGACCCGGCAGGGGCGAGCCCCCGCTCGGTCGACATCCTGTCGAACGCCGGGATGTGCTTGAGGGGGAACTTGCTCACGTACCCCAGCCCACCCTTGGATTTATCCTCGAGGAGCACGGTGTAGAAGACTTTTCGAACGAGCTAGATTTCGTGCATAAAGTAAGTCTGCGTAAGCGCCCGGGCTTCTTGCTTATCGTGCATTTGATGGGTACAGATGTATGTGTAAGAGGAGAAGGGGAGGGAAGGGAAGAGATAGCAGGTAGGTGTGCAGAGTAAATTTAATTCTTTGGTTAGGTCAGGGGAGGCGGCGGTGGAAGGTGAAGGGGAGGTAGCGAAAGATCCGCTTACCCTGATGTTGCGCTCGTCTAGCCAATTGAAGCTCCGGTTCAAGTAGCTCAGTGTCGCGAAGAAGAGACATTGTCCGAAGACAAGGGCCGAGTAATACAGACTCGGTCGTTCGATCTCGAGCGCCGCCGCCAGGTCACTACCGTTAAGCCAGTACGTCTGCGCGCACATGAACTCGCGCGAAGCATACGTCGGAGGACGGCCCTCAAGTCCCGACATAATGTTGTTCGCGAGATTGGCCGAGGCCTTCGAGGGCCGGATCTCGGAGATCACGAGGGACTCCATCATAGTCCTGGCTGATTCCGGCGTCGCCATCCAGTCGTGCGGCGAGCCCATCAGGTAGGCTACGTACCGCCAGAGCGCGAGGTAGTCGAGTATCTCCTGGGGCCGCATGTAGATCCCTTGGCGCGGGAGGCCCATCCATATCACGGTCGCGGAGAACATGTTGATCGTGCCGATGCTGTCTAGGTCGTTGATGGGCATGCCGTAGGAGGAGGTGCTGTAGTATGATGGGCACTGTGATGCCATTTGGAGGATGCGGCGCCGGACGGCGGAGTGGAGGAGGCGGACCCTTTTTTGTGAGAATATCGAGTAAGTGATGGCGTTTGTAATGAAGGGTGTTGAAGGTTGCGAAAATGAAGCAAGACTCTTCGCTAGGTGACGATATTCCTAGAACAAGGGGGGCTCTAGACCCTGATACATTTTACTAACCTCACTGAATTCACGAAACCGTCCCCTCCTGGTTGGATTGATTTCAAATCACGGTGGACGTTCAGAGTATGTTGTGTGGTCTCAAGCAGACGGCGGCGTACAACCTTCACATCGAAGCCTCCTGTCCGGTCGAGCGTCTCGACTGTTCTTGCGCTGCCCATGCCACCTAGTAGCGAGAGAAAAGTCAACTGCATATAAGTTATTAACCAAAGAGTAGTATTATATAACTCGCTTGTCAAATTCAACTTACTGTGCTAATAGCAGGGCCGCCGTAACGGAAGAATATCTTCTGACCCCGTTCCAACTGTTCCAAATCAACCCATTCGGGGACTGTGTTGACCTCATTCCATAATTTTCCAATCACATCGTCTTGGGGTGCATATTCTTGCATTAATTGGTACATGTCCCATCGTGGTTTCTTCTCTCCATCTACTCTAGCTGTTACGCTGTTGTCTTCATCACCTGCGGATGGTGGTTCGTTGTTTGATACACTGGCTAGCTCGTGTAATCGCTCAACAGCGTCGGTAGCGACTTTGTCGTAGGAATAAATCATTGGTTTCAGTTGCCCCGGGGTAAGATGCCTAGACGTCCATTTGAATCTCACACCCCAGAAGTCCTGCCACGTCCCCTCAGTGAAGTTTTCATGATTGTATGTACTCGTCATCTTTTTACGTTCGGTCCTCAGTTCAAGATGGTATAGTATAGGTATCAGTGGTCATATGTTCAGGTTTCGAAGACCGTGTGATATAGGCAGTTTCACAACTTAAATATTGATGATGCAGTATGTGACTGACATAATTCAACTTTTACTATAAGAATAGTGTATAAATATACAGGTTGTGAATAGTCTGAGAACGAGGAACCAAGACTATCTATAAAAGAGACTAAGCTAGTAAATATGATCTCTACTATGACCACGAGACTTGATACATAGATATACTTTCCAACATAAGAGATGGAAAGATCATGACCACTAAGTCAGCCGAGGCAAATTTAGCTCTGCCCTGAGATCTCGCTTGTTGTAACAAGCGTCGATTGATGATCATATATAGAAAAGGAAACCATGGGGAATAATGGGAATAACATATAACCAAGATGGGAAAGCAGTTCGGCAAGCCTGGCATGCTGTCAGGGTTGTCCAGCTGGGGGGCGAATTAGATTCCCTTCGTTGACGTCTTGTTGAACATCGCAGCTTGAAGCATCCAGTCCCCGCCTTCAACCCCACGTTGGTCGGGTCAGATTTTCAGGCGTTACGTTTCAATCCTCAGGCGTTAGACTAAACCTAACATGGCTATAGTCGGGGCTGTGTCCACAATCCCACTGTTTTCCTATACAAATTGGGATAGTTGCAGACACATCCTAGACAGCGATTATGGAAACAGTCAGACCAATCCACCTTGACACGAAACCACCCCTTCTGCTATTTTGCAAATTACGCGTCGCGTGCCTGTTAGGCTTCGAAGCCTTTGGCAGAGGTGGGTAGTAGGGCTTTAAAAAGGCTGCAATCGACATAGAATTAAGAGATAAAGCTAGAAGTGCTATTTTTTTGATAGAAAACGCAAAGGGCGTAGTATTATTGACAGCTAAAGTTGAAGGTTAAAGTTGTTGGTAAGGTGAAGGTGGTGATAATTTTTGGGAGGATTATTAAGGCTGTAACATTGTGGCTAAGATTATGGCTAAGATTGTGGCTAATATTATTGTGGCGCTAATAGCAATTTGCAATAGCAATTGTGCAATCGGCGACTAGATTGCAGCTATGTTTTTTTAAAATCTTACACTGGGAGGTACAAGGGTAATACCTCTAAAACGGCTAGATTGGGTGTGCCAAGGGGGCTTGTAGGGGTACTGGTACGTACCACCCCAGAATCTCCCTTTTTTGGTTTAGTCTAACGCCTGAGGATTGAAACGTAACGCCTGAAAATCTGACCCGCACGTTGGTAGACTTGACTTATCTGCTTAAATAGGGCTCGGATTTTCACACTGCGGCGTTTCGTATTCACACTGCGCCTTAAACCTAAAAAGGAAGATGCTGGGGGGGTACGTACCAATACCCCTACAAGCCCCCTTGGCACACCCAATCTAGCCATTTTAGAAGTATTACCCTTGTATCTCCCAGCAGGAGATTTTAAAAAGACATAATTGCAATCCGGTCTATTAGCGCCACAATTACAGCCACAACTGCAGCCGTAATTACAGCCAATTATAGCCTTAGTAATCCTCCTAATAATTATCACCTTCCACTTTGCCAACAACCTTAATCCCCTCACTCTCACACCTATAACACTTTGACAACTTTAGCCATCAACAACACTACGCGCTTTACGTTTTCTATTAAATTAGCGGCATTTTTAGCTTCATCTCTCAATTCTGCGTCGATTACAGCCTTTATAAAGCTAAACTACAGCCTAGGGCTTCAAGGCTTCGAAGCCTAGTAGGCACGTAACGCGCACTTCGCAAAGTGATAGAAGGGGTAGTTTCGCGTCAAAGTAAATACATAGTAGGTTGGTCTGACTGTTTCCATAATCGCTGTCTAGGGTGTGTCTGCAACTATCCCAATTTGTATAGGAAAACAGGGGTATAGTGGACACAGCCAAGACACTTACCATGTTAGGTTTAAGGCGCAGTGTGAATACGAAACGCCGCAGTGTGAAAATCCGAGCCCGCTTAAATAAGCGGACTGATAAGATAAGAATGAATGGGGTCTGGGCCATGGGACCCCTGTGCAAGTGTAATTCGCAAGCTCCTGGTCGTGTGCTACTGAATCTATCCGGCGAAAAAAAAAAAAAACTGACCAGAACTATCCTTGTGTAATCAACACTGAAAATGAACTGCACCTGTCGAACAACATCCCTTCGGGTCTTTGTACAGAGTCTCACCGAGATCCGCGTAACTGATCCAGTTGTTTCAAGATCTGTGCGACTTAATCGCCTCCGCTCGCCAAATGTCTTCCACCAGACACCCGTTCGCCTTCCAAGTAGACTATTCAGCTCCTTAACAGCCACCTACTCGTCTGCACAGAAAAATCAAGATACTAGCGAAAACCTGTCGGTAGATCGAATCGTTGAAGAGCAGTCACACGGATCTATCCGCAGCGCGGCCGAAACAAGCAACAATGACCCTCCTACTTTTCAATCAGCCTCACCTGTCTCCGACAGTGACTTCAATGCCGCAAAACTAAATGGAGCCATTCTCGACTACAGCCCGGAATCTATCGATACCCTCGTTGCAAGCCTAGGGAAGACGTCAATCACCGGAGAGGAAGATGCGTTGGTGCAGCCTAACAATCTTCACGTTGATGCACAATCAGAGTCGCCCGACAGACCCAAGCCACCCGTACAAACGAGCCAGCTCAAGAGACTCAAAATCCTCAAAGAAGATAAACCCCAGCCAAATACAGATGAGGCACGGCTCACGCGACGGGAACAATGGCAAATACAAAAGCAGGCCCTGAAGGAGAAGTTTCCAGAGGGCTGGAAACCGCGCAAACGATTGTCTCCGGATGCGCTTGACGGCATCCGGGCGCTGCACGCGCAGTTCCCAGAACAGTATACGACGGAGGTGCTGGCGCGGAATTTCGAGGTATCCCCCGAGGCGATCCGGCGCATCCTCAGGAGCAAGTGGACGCCGACTCCCGAGGAAGAAGAGCGCCGACAAGAGCGCTGGTTTAACCGCGGCAAGAACATATGGAGCCAGTGGGCGGAGCTGGGGAAGAAGCCGCCGCGTCGATGGCGCCAGGAGGGTGTCGTTCGAAAACCGCACTGGAACGAGAAGAAGGGGCCGCGGAATGAGTATCCTTACAAGCCGAGCCAGGAGGGACCGGCTGATTATGAAAGTCCAGCGGAGAGCGCACAGCGGAAGTTGTCAGGGACTCTCCTATGATGCGCTTGTGTGCATCCCGTATATATAATTAACATGTGTTGCCAATTTTATATGTATATATGAAAGGCAACTGACTTCTATATATCATTAGAATAGCATACTCTCAAGCATTTGGGCCTTTACCATGATCAATATGTTCAAATATGCGACAATCCGTCTTCACCAGTCAGCAGAGTACAAGACTTGATAGCACAACCACTTCTGTCAACATTCCATCTCCTACACAGTATTTTGAGAGCAGCCTAAAATACTAATTTTTATATCAACGCCACATGTTTCACATACAAAACTGTGGCTGAGCCTGGCCCGTAAAGACACTAAACTCCACTGGTTGTGATATCACGCCTCTTCATCCTTCCTTAGCTTATAAAGTCCACTTTGAGGGCTTCTCGTTTTTGTGGCGCGTAGGCCAGGCTCATTCTCTCCAACGGACAGTGGGTTTCTTAGTTATCAAGATGCCGTCACGGATTTCCAAGCCAGACCGGGGAAGTAAAGTACCTACCAAAGGCCCTAAGCTTTTGCGATACCGGTATTACGGGCTGCTGAATCCTACAATATCACGACCTTATAATGGTTTAGGTCAGACCTATTGTAACTAGTTTTGCAATTTTGTCCCATCATGTCAATGATCATCCTCTTGGAAATGAGGGGTGCATTTGTTAATGTTATTCCTAATTATGAATGCGCCATTGGAGTAAACTCGGGAAGCCTTACCATACGGATGAATAGGTACAGTCGTAGTGCAGACAACCATTGAATTTTAGTCGGGACATAACATACTTAACCTTAGTAGCAGTACAGTAGCGGTAGGTATAGCATAGATGAATAATCACAACCCTGGTTGTTGGTGTGATGGTCGCTCTTGACCTGCAGACTGCGGGATGGATGAACCAACCCTAAAGACGCCTAATAGGACGCCGGCGCGCATAGAGGCTGGGTTATCATTGGATGCCGAGACCGCAGTTGGCCGTGGTCACGCTCAAACCCTGGCTGATGTGTCTTAGCGGTCAATCAAGATCTCCACTGCAGCCCAGGCACCGGCCAATGCGCGAACGACTTCGGTTGCTCCCCGTCGTCATCCCCTGTCGGCGAGCTGCCATTCTCCATTCAGCCAGCACGCCAGCCCTTGCAAAAAAGCGAAATACACACACACGTACCGTGACGGGGCCGGCTTAGCAGCAGCCATGGGGGTTTTGCTAGCTCCTCAATCACAATTATCTGCATCATGGATGCTGTTGAAGGAACAAGGCCCCCTCTCCGCCATCTTCCATATCTCTCATCTCCCTCTTCGGCTGATACACACTCTCAATTCACAATTCGCGAGTCTCAATGGCGGATTCCCCATCTCGAGGTCGGAATTGAGTTAACCTAGTTAGATAACGTACCCGCCTCTTTATACGGCTTATCTTCACTTTTGCGGTGGAAGAATAATTTCATTCTTCTGGCTGTCCAACCCTAGATTGCTCGTTATGCCTACGCTTTCCTAAGTCCTCTCTCTTTACATGTAGATAGATTCACTTCAGTTCACTGTAAGTTACACTCGCGTCCCTTGAATTGCGACAGGGAGAAATTCATTCCAATTGACAACTCCTTTAGTATTTGAGTCGTCCGGACCCAGGATCCCATCTTCGGTACTTTTGTAACTTGGCGGTCTTGCCTTCCACCTTCCACCTTCCACCTTCCAAGCTTCGTACCTACCTGCTCACCTGCGCACCTTCGCGACTTCACTTTCCTCGTGGTAACAGCAGGAAGTGACCGACACAGTCCCTCCCTCCGCTTGGGCAGCTTCTTCGTCTACCTGTTCTCCTTGTTTTCACATCTTCTGCTTCATGTTAGCAGAAACTCGAGGTTCAACATCCATGCCTCGTTACCTGATTGCTACAGAACGTTCCAGGATATCTAGTATCGTTTGAGTCTACTCTGCACATCAGTATCGTGGCCTTTACTCGACTCGCCACTTGCTTCCGGTTCATGGCTTAAGATGGCCTCTACTCCTTCTAATCGGCTCAGGCTGACGCCCGCGAATTCTCCTTTCCTGCCGCGCCCTTCACGATCCCCACACCGGGGTCGAGCCCAGCAGTTGTATGATTCTCGACTCTCATTAAAACGAGTCATTGGCACCACCTGTGCCTGCCCAACTGGTTTCGATGCTGTTCAATCGTCTTTTGCCTACGTCGCAGGTGGCGCGGTCGTGGTGGTTGATGTGAACGGTGACAACTATGGGCAACGTTTCTTCCGGGCGCGCCCAACAGCGCTTCCCGTGTACAGCACTCCCTCTGCTCCCTACTCTACGTCGTCACCATCTACCCCGAAAGCCAATGATAGCCGGAATAGAATATCATTACGGGAATCCGTTTTCAGTCCGAATGACTGGGCAGAATCCCCATCCTCCAAGACATGGACAAGCCGAGAGCGAATCAAGGCCGCAACTTGCCTCGCTTTGAGCAAAGAAGGAAGATTTCTCGCAGTAGGCGAAACAGGTTACGCTCCACGAGTCCTTATTTACAGTCTCGAAGACGATTCATCGGACTCTCCACTGGTCTCCATTAGCGAACATGGCTATGGCGTGAAGGCAGTCGCGTGGTCTCCTGATTCTAGATTCCTCGCCTCACTTGGATCGTCGAACGATGGTTTCCTCTACGTGTGGAAGATTGATCCAAGAACCGGTGCCGCGAGGCTATTTCAGCAAAACCGATGCACAACATATATTAAAGGAATGGTCTGGATGGGCAACAATCTTATCACTTTAGGCGTACGTCATGTGAAGGTATGGCGTATCGACGAAGCACAGGCAACCTCTCCAGTGAAGCAGAAATTCATTGGGGATATGAGTTCTACTTCGCAACCGCAGAAGACATTGCCCGGAAGAAATGTTCTGCTTGGCAACATGATCGAGTCCACCTTCTCATGTGCTGCCACTATCGACGATACCAAGGCCATCATCTGCTCCGAGACTGGGGATGTGTGCTTGTTGGACGACATTGGCAAGCAAACGAAGTTGACGCATCTCCTCGAAAGTGGATTTGTGACAACCTGTGTAGCTATCCGTAATGGCATCGTTTATGTTGGTGGCAGGTCGGGAAATTTAGCGACAATTGGCTTAGAAGCCTTGTTGAAGGGTTCCGCAGATTCTTTCCAGATGACCACCGATACAGTTACCAACGTTGGAATACTTGCTTTGGGATTTGTTGAAGACAAACTGGTCACGATCGATAGCAAACGTTCCATTGACATTTGGAATCAGGGTCACGCGATAGGAACGTCAATTGCTGACCCTGTGTCTACGCCTATCCCAGGATGCGGAGATGCAGCTATGGGGATTGGAAGTTTTGCACAGTCGAATGTCACAGGCGCTCAATTTTATACCTGGTCGCAATCAGGCTACGTGATCCTATGGTCTACGGACGGCGCAATTAAGTCGTCTTTTCAAGTACCTCTAGATGAGGCCTATTTTGAAGACGAGCCCGAATTGATTAACCAGATGACAACAATTCGGGCAACTACAGATGGGAAATTTTTCATCGCCGGAGATAGGTTAGGATTTGTCAAAGTGATTGACTTTGTGACTAAGGAATGCGTGTCATCTATGAAAGCGCACTCCTCGGACTGTCAATTCATCGCAATCTATGAAGATGAATCTAGTCTTCTTATCGCATCGTGTGGCCGCGATCGCACAGCGCAATTATTTCATCGGTTACGCAACGGCGACTTCGAGCATTTCCAGACACTCGAGTTTGCTGCCAGAGTCTCCCAGGTTTTGATACCGTCCAAAGATAAAGTCATTACCTGCTCACTAGACAGGGCTGTGCAAATCCATGATCTCGTGACGAAAGAAGGCGATCCGGATACCATGGCCGCTATTCCTTCCCGATCACTTTCTATCAAAGCGTCCCCGATGTCTATGGCCGTGGGACCTGATGGAAAAATACTCTACATATCTCAGGTTGAGCGATCTGTTTCTATGTTCGACCTCGCTAGTGGAAAGCCCCTGAGATCTTTCAAGTGTTTCGACGAAAGTGGTGCGGATCCTGTGATCCTAGATTCCATGACAACTCGTGCTGCCACTGAGAAAGAGCCAGCATTTCTCCTTGGCCTTTCCAACACAGACAAATCCATCAGGATGTATGATCTTCAAGGTCAGTTCCTCGCTAGAGAATGGGGTCATACAGAGGCGATACATGGTGTAGCCATGATTGAGGAAGATGCTGCAAACCGCAAGGTCGTAAGCGTTGGATCTGATGGGACTGTCATGCTCTGGGAAATAGACTTGCAAGAACGAGGGCTAGGATCTGCTAGTCGCGATTCCTCACCCGCTAAAGAAGCCACTACTCCCATCAACCAACCAACGTTACGACGGGTTTTGTCTAAAACCGAACTCGCAGAATTCCAACGCCCCCCATCCGCAGCCAGTGGCCGCAGATCCCCACCAAGAACATTATCTAAGAGGCGATCCCTATTCTTCAGCAGCTATTTATCTCCAGCAGCGTCAAAAACGCCTACAGCTGGACAATCGAGTCCAACTTCTGTCATCGTCGAGGATACTCCGTCGCGACGGCCATCGGGGACGCCATCGGCCAGCCCCCCAGTTAGTCCTAAAGCCAGGACTAAGAGACGCCCCTCCGTACAAACATTGAATTCGGCGAAAACTAAGAGTAACGGCAGTCTTAGATCGTTCGGGTCACTCAACATGTCCACCGAGCAAACTTGTCGGACTCTGCGTGCTTACCGAAAGAAGCTCGCTTCGACTGATCCCATTAGCCAGGAGACACTGGCTGAGCTTGACCAAGAGCTTCGGCTTACAGCAGTTGCTCTCGGTGACCGAGCAACGCGGAGCAAGACAATGAGCGATACTATGCTCAACGGCCTGCTGGACCAGTACTCGGAACGATTGGTCTCTCTCCTCGATGAGAAACTTCGTCTCGGCAAATATCGACGGCCGTCCGATCCTGAGACCGATTCTAGTGGAAAACGTCCTGGATCATCGGGAACAGGGTCTAGCAGCACCTCGGCATAGACCACACAATCATTTTCTAATTTTACATTTGTCCTTTGTATATTTGTCAAGGAGCTGTGGATAACATTGTATAGTTTACATAAGGTGGGGTTTCAGACGGGGATCAAGGGGAACAGGTTAGAAGGATTACCGCACGGTTCATCATCGCAGAGCCAGGTCTGGCGTCGAGACTGCTCACTTTATTTCCTTTATTTCCTCTCATCATTACTTCCCGGTAGCATCTGTCTGAGGACAACAGACAAAAAGGCGGCGTTACTGATTTATCTCGGGGAAGGGGTCAGGGAAAACTGATTGCGTTCATCACTATGATACCATCCATCTATTTCTTTAGGGGGAACACAAAAGAGCACGGGCGTTTAGAAGAATTGCATTGGGCTACACAATCCTTAGATGGATAAACAAGCGCCTGCATTTAGGCTTGATACCTTATATGGTAGAGCCATTTTAATCTATTACTATCAATAGAGATGCAGAATGCATTGAGTTCTACTTGAGTAACACCAAAGCAACGCAAGATATCTTTATTCCGAAGTTTTGTTCTCAAAGTGATTAATCATATAACAGCACACAACTTGATGGAACTAATACTTGTTCTCAATAGCTCTTTAGATTTCCAGGCCATTTTGTCCTGGTCTACTACATCTCTCCCATTACTACTATAGCTACAACTACAGATATCCACAAAAAACCCCCAACCCCGGCCGTAATGGGATATAATAATACTAATATCAAAAATTGATAACAATGGATGATGATGGTGATGATTTGACAAACAGAACACCATTTTTACCCTGACTGATTGATTGGTTGATTGATTTCCTTTCTGTTGTTTTTTCCTGTTCGCTTTCTATCCAGACCAACGAAGGAATAAGATAAGAAGAACCATTTCCACCTATTTGTCTGCTTGCTTGCTTGCTTGCTATGTCCATCGATCCATCCATCTGTTCATCCCATCGCTAATAAACGTATATATCTCTTGTATTTATCCACATTATTTTTTGGATACTTATGTGTATGTATGTGAGAGAGACCGGACCCTCCAAGCCTTTAGGGCCATATTTGTAGATATATATGAAAATACTTGAGTGGTTGAGTGCCACCCACCTATTTTATCTCCCGAGTCTATACTACGAGGCCCTCCTCTAGTGCCTCATCCCGCTCGAGTCGTTCTAGGCCATTGCATACGGCGCCATATACGCGGAGAGGAACGGCGACCTCGAAGCTTTCGCACTCGAGGGTTTCGGCAGCGACTAGGATGAGGCCGCTTTTGTCGTTGTGGGATATCTCCTCGAGCAGCGGGTGGCCGTGTTCCTCTTTCGGGCTCTGCTGGTCGCTTGGATCGTCTATGGAATTCGCGGCCGTGGCTCCGGCTGCGGATGTGGATGAGGGGACTACGAATTCGACGCGGATCTTCCACTCGAAATTTAGTCCACTAGTCATGAATTCTGGGGTTGCAGATATGGGGATGGTGGGACTGAAGACGACCCGACGCGCGAAGAGTGTGGCTTCAGAGGAGCTGGCGTGGACTTTGCGTGTGACACGGTGTACACTTGCATCGCTGCGCAAAGCTAAGGATGGGTCAATGCGTTCGCTAGTTTCGAGAGCAGCATGTATAGCATAGCAAGGAACTTCAGCATCGGTGAAGTCGATGGCCATGCTGATAGTCTCGCCTAGACGATACGCTGGACGTGCTAGCATGATGACGCCTATACGCCGGCCATTGCGCGCAATCACGAAACGGTTGCTGCTCTGGCCAGAATCAGAGATCATGTTGGAGCGAATGATCGCGAGATCAATTGCCTGTTTGGCATCGGATGGTTCCCCCACCGAGGAAGACCGGCGCGATGGCGCTGCTGTAGCTGTAGGTGAGAGGAGACTCATGCCATCTCCGGGGCGGTCGAGTAATTCGTCGACGTAGGTTAGAAAGTCGTTGATGGTTGAAGCTGGAACATCTGGCTTGTTCCGCTTTTTGAACGCCGATGGACTGGATCCTTTGTCGTGTGGCTGGACTTTAGCTTGGTCGCGAAGTAAAATGTAGGGCGAAAGCAAGTCATGGCCGAGAATCTCGCCATAGCTATTGACGCTTCCCAGCACCCGGAATGGAATATCGACGGATCGCACCTGCTGCTCCTTGGCACCCCCAGCCCGTTGCGTACCAACAACTAAGCTATAAGTTATCTTGATGGCCTTGCCTCTGTGTGTCGGAGGCAGTCCCTTTGGTAGTCTGAAGGAATACTCGTATGTTTTACTCTCGCCTGGGCCCAATTGTAGATCCACAAACAAGATGGATTGTGGAGTAGACAACAGCGGAATGGACTTCGAGTTCACCGCGCCTCGCATGTCCTTGATACTGCTAAATTCACTTCCGCCTAAAAGTTCTCCAATAGAGTTCCCGAGGCCACCCCATCCTAAACCACCTAAGAACCCACTACTTCTTCTCGAACGACTCGACTCCAATGACACCGCCACCGCGCCCACCGAGAACTGCTTTCCGTTTGACGGCCTCAAAGGGTCCCAAGTTGACGAGCGATCCGTCTAGTGTGAAGGAGCCGTGTACCTGGGCATAACCCATCATCAGCGATTCCGGCGATCTTGCCACACTGATACCAGATATCCCAGAGCTTCCGCGCAAGTGAGCAGGCTTTCGGCCGCCAAGGAACGGATGAGTTACATATTCTGAAGCCAATGTTTCGGAGGAATTGTTGCTCAAGGAGTAAAACTCTCCACTACTCCTAGGAGTTCCGCCCGCTATACTCGTAGTAGCCAGAACTCTCGCGATTGGTGCCGAATGTTGTTCCGAGATGGTAGGTATCGGATCTTTTGAGCGAACGGGCAAAGAGACGTGAGGCATCGTCTCTGCCGTGGGCGTTGTAGTAGAGTCATCCAGATAGACACAAGGCGTGTCGCCGGCGTTTCCGGCAGAAGGCCCTGGCGCCATGGGAAATTTGAAGTCGGGCATCGGGCCCGAGGCTTTTCGCCTCGTGGGCGACTTGATATAGCCTGGGGTATTAGGAGCTGTCGCAGATCCCGGCCGCTGACCGAATCCATGCTTTGAGGGAGGGAATGAATGATTGTTAAACACGGGAGAAGTCTCCGAGCTGAAAGGTGATCGACGCGGCAGTGCCGCAGACTGAGGTCCGTTTGTCGTCGTACCAAAGCGTGGTACAATCTGAAGACTAGCAGAACGACTATGGCCGCGATTGGGGCGTTGAGGCGGCGCCTGGATCCCATTGCTATGCGCATGATCATCGATAGTAGCATTAGAGCCCATAGATACAATGGAGAGAGATCGTTTATGGGCATGGGTCGGTCTTTGCGACGAAGGCGGTGGCGGAGGCAGCTGAGGAGGAGGCCATTGCTGGACACTATTCCGAAGGCGCGAGCCTGTAGAGGGTACGTTGAGGGACAATGTTGAGCGATGACTACGAGCGGACGCAGGAGGTGTCAAGCCGTTGGTAGCAGCGCCTCTCGGACTTAGCAATGGCGAAGGCTGTCTCGATCGCTCGGCCCTCGGGGAAGGTTGTAATGATTGACGGTGATTCGAGGCTGAAGCTGGACCAGGGGCTACATTCTTGAAGGTGATGTGGCATCTGATTTCCTCGCCTGCAAAGACAGTCTGATCATCCCATTTTATGAAGACGCGGATGTTGGTCGATCGTGGGTCTGGCGACATGGTGACACTCCTTCAGATGAAGGAGAGGGATCATAAGCGCAACCTCATTGTCGTCAATGCTCGACCGTAGGAGACCGAGACTCGCGCTCGTAGCACGATGGGTGTGGGTAATGGTCGTCGTGGATATAATCGTGATGTATATGGTCGCAATGATAATGGTTTAGTCTCGGTGAGTGAGCTCCCTAGGAGACAGTACTAAACTCGACAGTACGCAATGCAACTTATGGAGCTATAATAGTAGATGCGTAGCAGTGGTGGTAGTAGTAGTAGTAGTCGTAGTAGTCGTCGTAGTCGTGTTCGTGGTCGTGGGTCTCCCTCGTAGTGGATCGGAGCCGGGTCAGTAGTAGAGGGGGTTTAGCTAGACTGGAGCCGTGATAGCCGCCTCCTATTCGGTGTTAACGGTGACGTTATGTCTTTAAGAGTGCGGTGCTGAAATGGTTTAGACGGATGATGAACAATTGGAATTGTTATATTTTAAGACGTTTGGATATCAATTCATTAAGAGTCGATTGCCCCTTCGTCAGCGAGGCTTGGTTGGGGTATGGGTGGTATGGGATCTACCTCGAGCTTAAGCACCTACTGTACGTAACTTGGAAGTGGTAAGGCTCAGCTGTTGGTGGTGGTGGTAGTGTTACCCACCGGTAAGTAAATGCCTTGTAGTACGCCCCATCTGCCCACTGTTGCCGCTATAATACCTGCCTAAGCGTCTAGCCCTAGACTGTTCTCGGTAGGGGCTTGGAGCCTGGAGGGATTTCCTCATAGTGGTTGGGCTAATACACATGCAGGCACGGCAAGGGTACCTAGGGTCTCAAGATCGTACTACTATAGTAAGATAGCTCACGAACAAAAAGCTCACCTCTTTGAGTCAAAACTTGGATCAAAAGAAAGTCGCTTATATGACAGGTCACTAGGCTGACTAAGATCATATATTACATATATCTATGTAAAGGCCGCTTGCTCAGGTATTTACATTTCCATCCAACAATAGGAAAAATTCAAGTATATGACAATGACTTGTGGCAGATTCCACCCTGATATAGCTATGTACAGATGAGCACTACTTCGTTGACCGTGTCGTCGGTCGATCTTAACGCTTGCAAGTAAAAAATAACATAAATGAAGGAGTGTGGGCCATATACACACCTGGCTACTATGTGCCTTCCTCTACGCATCTGGTCTCGTTAAGGCCATCTTGTGTGTTGGGATATTGTTGAGAGTGGATGACTAGGCGATAGATATATCAACGCCTGGCCATCGATAACATCGTCGTCCCATTCACTCTCTAATGTCCGATCCGAAGGTTGCCGGATAGTCGGGTCCTCAGCTTTCTCCCAACCCGCTTGATTCCTCGACAGGTCAAAACTGCCCTGATGATGAAAGCGCGGACCCAATCCTGCTCCAGCTGCAGTCATGATTTATGCTCCAAGTGATACGTGCTGGACACGCCGCCGCATCCATTGCACGGGATCGCCCGGCCGTAGGTGCACTTATTGCACGTCCCGCAGTGCCACTCCTGTCGCTCGCTGCAGTTCCCGCAGGCCCGACAGTGCCAGATCTGGTCGCGCTGCTGCCAGCTCCCGATGCGCTCGCTGTTAAGGTAGCAAAACGAGAAGAACCAGGCCCCTTCCGTGTCGCGCAGTCCGAGTCCGAGATGGAGGAGCTGTCGCTGCAGATCTTCCGTTCGTGCCTCTGGGTCAGGTCCGCTGTAACCCGTTTCCCATGTTGCCCGCCACGCGTCAAGCGCCTCGTCGTTGCCGTCTGGTACGTAGTCTAAGCCAGATAGGAGATGTTCAAATAAATAGTCAAGAGTGATAGCATTGCCCTCGAGCTTGTGCTTCTGTAAAAATGTGATGAAGCACGGGTCAAGCTTTAGATGTGAGCCCCCAATGTCGGTGCCGAGAATGTTGTCTAAAGCGATATTGTTGAAGTTGTTCTGGCATGTCTCGTCGCAACCACATGATGCGATGCAGCCATAGCCCTGGTTGCTACAGGCACAAGTCTGGCAGAGATGTTCAGCACCTTCGTCATTATGTTCGCATTGACAGCCCTTGAGGGAAGCTGGGGCCGGACCCTCCGTTGGCTCCTAGCATCCGTGTCAACTAAACTGTAGCTTTGGACTATCTTCAAACAAGTAATTGATGGTGACACAGAAAAACATGAAGTTTTTATTTTAGCTTACCTCAGTCGCTGCCGCGTTCGGATCGTAAGGAACCTGAGCAAAGTCCTGGGTATCTTCCGCCTCGAACTCTTCGACATCCTCTGTAAAGTCTACTCTGACTTCGGGGGTAGTCTCGGAACCAAACACACGACCGTTGTTGCTGCTAGTAACGCTGCGTGTGTCCACGGCTGCCGGGGCTGCCACATTTCGCTCGACTGGTATGGACCACTCCGGTTCCGAGTCCCAGAACTGCGGCGTCTCGTTGAACAACCAGGAGTCATACCACCGGCCAACCGCCGGTCTGTGTCGGAATTCCTCAAAGAACTTCTGCCCCAACTCCTCCGTAAGACGTTCTAGTGTCGTTCGCATGGCACGGACTATGCGCATTCTCTCGGCCTTGTCGTGAGGCGACATGGCACTCTTTTTCGAGGCATGGACTTGTCGCATGAATCCACTCGAGATATTGCTTTGTATATCGTCCACTAGCGACTCCGAGATGAACTTGATCATTTGTTCATGCGCAGCCGGATCGTCGGCCGGAATACAACTCCAACTGACCGGGCGCGGTGCCGGTCCCCCGTTTGGATGTAGTCGCTGCATTTTGGCTATAGATTCGTCCGTTTCTTTTCTTCTTCCAGTTGTGAATCTGTAACCTCCCAAGCTGACAGCGCTCGATATGCAACGATAGAGAAGAAAAATGAGGGCAAGAATTCCCACGAGTATCGCGACGAACAAAAGGAAACGAGAGGACAAGCCCGCCAATTTCCACATTCGACATCCATGCTCGCCATGTTTTTAATACAATTTATCCTACTTGATTACGGTGGTTATTCTCAGCATAGTCCACGCTACACTACGACATGTTCGCCGTGATTTGTCAACGGTGCTTCTATGATTAGTACTAGCTTCCCCCTGAGTCGATCCTTTGACAGGGTGCTATTCTAGAAACAGTCAGCAAGACCAAGTTTACCAAGGCCCTAGTCAGAAGTCAAAAACTACAACACGTCACTAACTCGTCCATATAAGGCTGCTTAGATGCAAGTCCTTTCAAATCCCCAAGGCGAAAGCGTTGCCGGGAACGAATGTACACCAATGCACGGCGCGGCAACCGTATAAGGGAGTTGACGTTATACTTATAGTCATGCTGCTGCGACTCTTGTTTCGCTGAACACCCACCTGTACGGAACACGGCTTATGACTGGAAGGCAGTGTAAGCCTAGTGCAGCTGACAGCAAGCGAACGTCGTGAATTACTATTATAGCACAGGCAGAGCCAGGGATGAGCCTATTTCAGCCAATTCCTTTTGCCTACACCTTCAACCAGTGAGATGCAATACTGTACGTGTCAACTACGTAGATGATAGTGCCACTATCTGCTGTTGGCTCGGTGCCGGTACTTGAACTCGTGGGCTAGGCTGGCTTGGCGTCATCTGTCGCGGTGCATCTATCGTCTGTCTGCTGCTCAGCCAAGAAGTCCGCGACCTGACGAGCCTGGATACCTACAAGTAGGCAGAATGTAGGCATATACAGCGGCGTTAGGCTACCTACTGAAAATACAAGTACGTGTACTTTGGATTAGAGTCCTTGATTACCTAATGGGCCACCCCCCCTAATGGGCCACATCTAAAAGCCTTAACAAAGCCCAATAGCAGTTAGAAAAAACGCGTTTTCTTAGCAATCTAATTAATTTATTTAATCTACTCTATACGCCACTCATTTAGCATACTTTAGAAAGTAGCCTCTAAAATCTCACGCGCTTTTTACGAAAAACTAGCTTTATAGGCCTGTTTATAGTCCTCTATTGCAATTTGCGCCCGATAAATTTCTTTTATATTATAAAAGGTTTCTTAAAGGTCTTTTTTTACACGTTTCTGGGCCTTTGGCTTTAGGGCTTCCTTTTAAGCCTTTAGTTTATTAATCTGCTACTATACCTAGGCTAATTTTAAAGCTAAAATATTGATCTTTTTGCCTGCCTTTTATATAAAATCTATTATAGTATTACTAAATCTTATAAAAAGAGACTTTAGGCTAGTAAATTGATGCTAAAGGTTTTACAAGTCTTTTAGTATATTCTATTTATGCTTCCTTTTATTTAACTATAAGGGCTTTTTTAAAATAGTAGATTTATAACTTATATTAACTATCTTCTCGTTTTTAAATAGTCGTCTTTAGTTAAATAGCTAGATCTTAGACTTTTTAAATATAGCTTTAATTATTTTAAGTTATATAACTTTCTTATATATTTTTATATATACTACTAAAATCTATATTTATAAATAGGTGCTAAAGCTAATAAATATATATAAGATGCTATTTTTTATAAAATAGCATTTTAAACCTAAAAAATACTTAAAGTTAGCTAGCTAAAAAATATAATTTAATAAGCAAGTAAATAAATTAATTCTAC